>VWZO01005619.1:266613-462292 GCA_013396975.1 Bucco capensis | reverse complement strand
AACGGCCGAAGATTGCATAGAAGCTGCTGCAGAAAGGGGCGGCGGCGGCGACAGAGTGCAGACCCCTACCCCTCCGGCTGCCTATATACCCCCGAGGACACGCCCCGGCCCGCCTCGCGGCGCGCGCACGCCGCAGGGGGACTACTACTCCCGGCATTCCCCGCGCCTGCCCTCCGCGGGACACTGGGGCAGCACCGCGCGAGGCTCGCAGGGAAACGTATTCCCGGGAAGGAAAGGCTCCCGCGAGGCCTGCTGGGAAGTGTAGTGCCCGGTGAGGCGGGGCAGGGACCCGTGGGGGACGCCGGGAAACGCAGTTCTGCGGAGCCGCCTGTGCCGCGCTGCATGCTGGGAAATGTAGTCCGAGCCCCGGACCCCGACCCGACCTCGCCGGGCCCGCGGCTATCGGCGGCTTTGAACGCCTGAGGGTGAGTCCCGGGGCCTCGCTGCCGACCTCAGGGGAAGGTAGATGTGTAGTGGGGGAAAGCGCCGCGATGAAGCGCCTCGGCGCGTAAGAAGGGCAAGCCTGTCTCTCCTCTGGCCCGGCACTTCCTTCGCAGGCAGGGCCCCTCCTCAGCACTGCTCGGCGAGCAGGCAGGCCCTCCCTCTCTAGCACATTGCGGTCTGAGGGCAAGCGTTCATTAACATAGTGCACATCCAACTACACCACCAGCCCGCTCTTTGAAGAGCTGGCATTTCTCCACCTTACATTTCAGGAGGCACTAGCACCACCCTTGCTCTGGCATAATCTCACCACATTCAGCCTCAGCCTATTGAAGATGAGCAGTCACAGAATCACAGCATGCTTTGGGTTGGGAGGGCCCTATAAAGGTTTATTTTCCCTAGCTCTGCTTACGTAGATGCTTTGCTTTTCTCCCAGCACATCTATGTAACCTACCAGACAAGGCAGACATGGCTGCTGCTGCAGCTGTGACAGCAGAGACCTCCAGAAAACTTGCACAGCAGCAGCAAAGCCATTGGTGGAGATCTGAAGGTTCATTTCCCCCTGGTGTTATTTCAAGATAAAAGTTCAGCAGCTTCAACTGCACTATGTTACTCCATGCAGTGACAAAGCTGGAATTGTGGGTTTAATATAGATATAGACTTTATCTGCTTTTCTTGGGAATTTTCTCTGCCCACTTACTCTTGGTTAGAGAAGTAACTAGAAAAAGTTAATTGGATTGGGGGCGTGATACTGGAGGGAGAAAAGAAGTCTCGAAGTCATACACTGAGTATGCCATTTATTTAAGATATGCAAACATGCAAGTGGAAATACATGCAACAAAACCCACTTTTCTTAGCAGGATGATTGCTGTTAACATTCCACAGAGCTCCTTCAAAGTATAATTGCTTCCCTACTGATTTGCAGTAAGATCTGTATTCAAAGTCACCCGTGTTTGATTAGAATAATAAAAAACAACAGGGATTTCATTTCCCTTAGAAGAAAAACCATCCAGTCTAGTGAAGAATCCTAACTGAGCTGTAATGACTTTCTCCACTGAGGTAAATTCAGCAGGAATTAGGAAAAGCTTTACTGAGGAACAGAAGCTCTTTAAATTTTACAAAAGGATTACAAAAAGTGACAAACAGGTTTGTTCCAGTTTGGCTGCATGCTGTGAGGCCCAGGGCAGGAAATACTTCAGGAGGCACTACACTTGCGATGAATACATAGTTTTCCTACAGACCTACTGTAAATGAGGTTATCAAAACTAAAAGAATCTATTTCTTCAAATTTTTAACTCTTTGAATACAGAGGATACTTTTTCTAATTCTGTATTTGTTATTGCTGTGGGAAAAATAAAACATAGGTGTTCTTTATTTCGTTTCCAGTTAAGCTTTCTTTATCCAGTGGAAAATGAGAAGTCATGCCTTTGACTGTCTCTGAATGGCAGCAACAATCTAAAAGAGTTACTTTATTTTAAATGCAAAAGACCTGTCTGCACCAAGGCAAATGAGAATTAATCCTATTTTACGAGTAAAGAAAGGCAAAACAAAAAGTGTTGACATTGCTAAGGCCACAGAAGGTATCACCATCAGAGCACTGGTGGGTACTAACACCTTTGTACTCAGATGGCTCCTGAACTCATTAGAAGACTGCAGGAAAGTAAAACCGTTGTTAGCCCTTGAGTTCCAATCCTGCTCAACAGTGTATCAGCACTCACTAAATTAGTACCTGCCAGGGCAGGGAGTAACACCATAACACAGCAAGTGGCAGAACAGAGATACAGGACAGGCAAATGACTTGCCTGTAAGTCAGTGGCAAAACAGCAGACAGGACCAGCTCTCCAAGCATTAACCCAGGCAGCAGACAAAAGCATGACATTAAAACAGAAGGGGCCTTCTGATAGGTCTTCTGATAGGTCTCTGCTGTTACTGTATAGTCAGGAACTAATATTGTAACCTTCCAGAACTCGTTATCTTTGGTAAAGAGACACAGGGGAGCTTCATAGGAAAAGCTGGGTGTTTTTCTACAAGACTTGCTAAAAAGTTCTTGAGGCATTTGTGATAGGACAATTACAACAATCGTGAGAGCCGAAATCTATCCATGTTAACAAGCAACAGAGAGGATTGCCCTTGAAGGCCTGCTCCAGGGCACACATTTATTCTTCCCGGATTTAGAGTCTAATTAGAATTATCTTTTTTTCTTGTAAGTCCCAGAAGTACTCTAAAGTGGATAAAAGCACTGGGCATGGCTGATTATTAGGGTTTTAAGAAATGATTTATGGACATAGTGCAACTGTAGCACATTTCACTTTATTCCTTGTATATAAAACATTAATAAAGGTATCAAAATGGAGGACTGAGCAGTTGCTTAGTCTTAAAATGCCTTCATACCTTCACCTACTCTCCTCACATGATAACTTTCAAAACTGTTTCATAGGCAGTAAACCCGAAGTATTGCCCTAGCCTGATAATGGCATGTTTGGGACTTGATTTAGACTTGTCCACTCAATGTAAACCCCAAAGATCTGATGCTCGCAGAGGCAACCTTGCAGTCATTGTAATAAATCTACAAACTCTGACATGGAACTCACAGTTATCTCCAGAAAGAAGGTCAACTAGAAGCAGTACATTGTAAGGAAACCTACTCAGGAATGAAGGTTTAATTTAGATAGGTTTTTTGACAAATTGTGGCAACAATTATTTTGTGGAAGGGCATGCAGAGAAGCATGTTATTCTTAACACCTTATTTTCTAGTAGTTAATAGGGGTCATTGAAGGGATAATAGGGGTGTCCAGCATCTCTTGCTACTAGCTTTCCATCCACCTGTGAAGTAAACAGACACTCAAATCAGAAATATAAAAATAAATCCATTCTTACTCTCAGTTTCAAATTCTGTATGGTTTAGATTTGTAAATCTTCATATCCCAGACATCTGGAATCATCTTTTTCAGTTTAAACAAGAGCCGTTCCCTCTATTCCTGAGTCCCCTTTAGCACTTCTTGAAAGAAAAAAAGTAAAATTAATTAAAAAAGGAGACAGATTTCTATAGCCTAGAGCAAGAGTCTTTAAAGCTGCTGAGGCTTGAAGAATTAGATTAAGAAGAGTTAAAAGCCTTTTGCCTTGTAGCTGTTATTGAGCAAGTGTTGTAACATGCACACTTCAAAACACTATTGGAGCTGGAGCTTTTGCCCATGTTTCCAAGAGAGAGTCACTAGGCTGCCAATTTTACAGATGGGTAAGATGAAACACATTGAATAACTTGTTCAGGGTCATGAACTGAAGCAATAACATTGTCACCAAACTCCTTCATAGCCCTTTTTAAGAATACTTCCACAGAAGATCAACTTCACCAGCTGTAAAGGGAGAATACCAAAACCCATATTCACAGATAATGGAAGACAGGCTCAGGCTGGCCCAAAAGCAGATGTGGCCATGCAAAAGTCTCAACAAATACATTCCACCCCTAAGCATTCGGATGCACAAGTTGCATTTCTAGTTGCACCAAGTCCATTGCAACTCCCTCAACTTCTAAGGAGCTAAGGCAAAACCTTGCTCCTCATCTGTATCATCTGGGGAAATCCAGGTGTAGCATACCTAAAAATATCACCTCCACAGGTGACTGACTGGCATCATTCAGCTAAAACTTATATTAAGCAACTAATGACTGAATAAAAGTTGTTAGACAAATCATTGATTTTTATACCCAAAATATGGGGTTTACACAGATGAATGTGATGTTAGCGATCACACAGAATGTTACAGGTGCAGAGGGAATCACAGGGACCTTCAAGCCAATTACCCACTAGCAAAGTTCCCCTACTAGCTTTCAGTATGAAACCTGCATTTCAAAGCAACAAATGGAATCCCTAGTAATGAATTGACTACAGTGACTATTGAAGTGTGAAATTAGTCACTTGGGGGCACTACTGAGCAGAAAACTAACATGTTATGGTTTAACATTTACTGATGTTCAGATTAAAATAAAGCTGAAATTAAACTGTCAACTGAAGGCAATCTTTGAAACTGTGATCAAAACTACTGCAGTATCTTCAGGATTCTTCATATTCTTTTGAGAGCCAACAACTTCCTCATGTTCCCAGAACTTGTATTCCTCATTTTCTATCTCAGTTTCTTCCCCCTTCATATTTCACTACACAGAACAGCTCTTCAGGTAAGCATTCTCATTTGCAGCATGCCAAGAGAGCAGCTGCCAGCAGCAATGTTTCACACAGCTGATCCCAGTCTACCCCAGGAATCTGAGAGGAGGAGGGGAAGTAAAATCAGCAGTGAACACACTTGCAGGTCAATGCTAGCTAACTATCAAAACCACACCATCGCTCTTCCTCCTGGCTTGCCACTCATTCGGGTTTCACTTAAGTGTATTCCTCAGCCAATAATGTGTTTCCAAAAGTTTGGATTTCAGGCTGCTGCAAGGTAATTTCCAATCTCTGTTAAAGTAGAAGGCCATTTAAATTGTCTACAAGCAATGTAGCAGCCTCTCCTCAGGCTTTCAACAAAACAAAGTGGAGAAGCACAACTGTAAGAACTTGTGGGTATCAATGAAGTAAAGCAAGGAAAATCTGACTTGTCAGTTATGGTAGCAGCTCTGATATCACTGCCATATCACACTTTGAAATGCAGACGCTATAAATTAGATTCACAAAGGAGATAGGCATGAAAGGTTAGACAGGAATTTTAATTCACAGTTGATGAAAATTCTTTCTGATAAGCCCAGAAGGGATGGGCAGGAGACAAAAGGTTCCACTAGAGATCTTACAGCTACAGAGTCGTGTTGTAATTCTCCTCATCTTGATTCTTCCTTTCTTGTTATCTGTCAATATGGCAATATCTTTGAAGCCCAGCTGCATCACAGTCACCCTTTTTCTAGTTGGATGGGCTAGCACTTTGAACTGTATTTCATCTCTCCTTTATGAATCACTGTGATCTGATGAGGTCTCCCAGGTAACAAAAGCACATGATTTATCCATGGCTCATCCAAGCCAGGCTACATTAGAATGCGTTTTGCCATTTCATTAACAAAACAACTTTGTTTGAAGCCTAAGTAGCAAAACACTTGAAAGAAACATACAGCCAGCAGCAGGTGTGCTTGTCACTATCACATTCACACAGAGTAGCAGCTAAGCTTGGGGTTTGGTGTACAGACTCCTGATTCATAAACACAAAGATAATTTTGGTTGCAGGGATGTGGGGAGTTATATTCGTCCACACAGCCTTGAAGCCCCAGCAGGACAAACAGTGAAAGCTGTAACAACTATCTACCCTTGATATGAGACAGTCATTCACCACACATTCACAACTTCTGTTTTCTAACTCTGACTAGGCACTGGTATGAGTCTCAAGGACTCAAAAAACCTCAAGGAGAAACCCTGGAGAAAAGCTTTCCCCAAAGAATTCCTACAGCCAGTAGCCACTGACTGCTAAAGAATATTTACAGGCAGATAAACTGCTGGAGAGGCAAGGGTATGCTTGACAGCTTCCAAATTTGCAGGGAGACCTGCTTTATCTACACAGTGTACTGTACAATAGAGAACAGATCAATCACTTCAGAATCAAGATTTTACAGTTGCTATATGTTGGTTGTTGACACAGTGGGGAATGGCAACAGCTCTCTGTTGTACAGTCAAAAACATGACAATAAGAAATGAGGACCACTATGAAGACAGGAGACAAGGCATTGAGTTTGCTGCTGTTGTTGCAGTGAGGGGAAAGGTACAAGGTTAATTCCTTCAACATAAGAAAAGAAAGACCAAGTCACTTAAAAGGCACTAGTTCCTCTAAAAACAGACTGGCATCTGATAGGACATGAGGTAAGGTTTCATAGGACAGGGTAAACTAACAATGCTAAAAGATGCTGCAGCTAATGGATTTTGGAACAGCCCAAGACAAACTCCTTACACTGCAAGAATATCATTACAACAAGTCCTGAAAGGGGTACATCCAACAGAGAGGAGTTGATAAATTCCCTCACTTGACTTCCATGATGGATGTGGAAAACTAACAGCACCGTGAGCGTTCACTAATTTTAGAGGTTTATGTTATAAAGTAGATGGGGCCAGTAGGAACAAGGAGTACTTCTGGAGGAATGATACAGACCTTAATCTGCTTGCACATGAGAAGAATAAAGCAGCAGCTTGGTGAGATTTGAAGATAGCTCTCTGACTTAAAGACCCATGGACAGGTCAGTAATGACAACTCAGAGGAGAGCCATCAGTGGCTGAAATTACCTCTTTTGTACCCAGCTTCTGAAAAATTCTTTCATCTTAGATACCACAAAAAGATGTAGTATTCTTATAATAGAAGAAAGAAAACTCCAAAAAAACTCAACTCATGGCCACAAGCACGTGATGAAAACTAGCAGAAACATGAGAAACTTACCGTAATCATGGGCACAATGTAACGCCAGTTTTTATTCAGGCTTCCAATGTGGCTCATCTCCTCTTCTGTGAGGCTGAAATCAAACACCTGAGAATAAAAGCAAGAGGCTTTATTTAATACCCTAAGTTTTCGTATTTAATTCATGTTGAGTTTTGCCTCTTGGTTTTGTTTCCTTCATAAAACACAACCATTCCCTTGTGCTGTGAATTTCTCTAGAGATCCATAAGCAACAAAGCTGTCTTAAAGGCAAAAAAGGTTCCACTTCTCAATAATCCAGGATAGAATGGAACAGCAGCAGTGACGCGAGACATTGCTGACTACTTCAGTGTTAATTTCAGATAATGGTACAACACATACACATGTGCACAAACAAGACTGGAATAATTTATTAACCTGTAGTTACATAATATTTCTTTTCTACTTTCAAAAAGACCACCTATGTGCTATATTAGAGTTGCAAGATCCTAGTGTTAAATCCCAGTAAATTAAACGTAATGGAACTTGTAATATTTCAAACACCTTCAGAAGCTGCAACTTTGACAAGTCTGAGGCTCAAACAGAGGGAATTTCCATATAACTCTGAACAATAGCATTTATGTACCTGTAAAAATACTGGCTTCAGACAGCTTTAGTTTGTATTCTGTTCATAAATCTGAAGTTGCAATTAAGCTAATTTTATAACAAACACAAAAGCAAAGGCTTAAAGCCTGAGGTGTTCACACACTTGCCAATTCTAAGCTTACAGTGATACTGCATAGCACTCTTCCACAAAGATAAAAAGCAGCAGGACTGTTCCTCCAAGTAAGTGGTGCCTATTCAATCTAATATTTTGTTCTCATGTAGAATCATAGAATGGTTTGGGTTGGAAGGGACCTCCGGAGGTCATCTAGTCCAACCCCCAGATCTAAACCTCAAGCAACTGCAGAGTATACTGGAGTTTCTTGGCATTTCTGGCAGCATACTACATGTCAGAACTCCATTTTACAGGAGTAACAGTTACAGAAATAAGTTCCAACTTAAAAATATGTAATGAGCTCATCTGTATGATTAAGATCTGAAAAAAAGACCACAAGGGGTGATTCAGAGACTTCCCTCCACATTACTGGAAGTCAGAGTTTCAAGTAATTTCTAAAGTGAACTGTTTCTCCTTTAGGACAGGGCAGATGTGATTCACACTAATTCTATCCCTTCAGCATCATTAGAATGACAGCTTGCTGCAGAACAGCCACCATTCCCCACTGGGTAGAGCAACTGTTATTCACAAATAAGAACTATTGAACATCATTGAAAGAATCCCTTGTAGAAAAAATTTGTCTCTCAGAAGTTTCAGTAAAGATTTTTCATTTAACTTCTACGAAGTACATTTTTTACCTTTTGATAATGAGACTGTGCATATGCACATACTCACATATTTAGTTGGAAAAAAACTTATGTTTTAAGCAAAAATCTTTCCTATCCCTTCTAAGCATGTGCATACATTGATGAACAAGTATGAACCAAGTGTTTCAGCTTTTTGTTCTGCAAGTTGTAGGACAGTATATTACTCACATGAAAGGACATTGTTGCAACTCCTTTACTCCATTTAAACTCACCTGGAGATTCTGCTGAATGCGAGCAGGAGTGACACTCTTGGGAATGGAAACCACTTTACGCTGCACTTGCCATCTGTTAAGAGGAGGAGGAGAGTGATTTCTGTGCATGCAGCCCAAGAACCACAATATTTACTTTGGTTGAATAATAATCTGTGCTATCAGAGATGTCACTTATGTTTCTAAGTGAAATAAAAATACCCAGAAGAGGGCTGACATAGCTCTGGATTGTATAAGAACCTAGTATCTCCAAGTTCAAGCAAAACAGTAGCCACTGGACTAATCAATGAGAGGAAGATGTTCACACCTTTGAACAAGCAAGTTCCAGATACTTTAAGCTAGAAACTCAAGAAACAGTCAGAAAAAATATACTTATGCATTTTACATGAGTTCTACCATGACAACCACTGAGAAACTAGAAGAAAACCCATATCCCTCAAGTGCCTGTCTAGCAGTTTGAGCACAAAATCTTGAACATGTTCAGCTGTCAGGGTAACTTGCTGCTGTCCAAGATTGTACTGGTGATACTGATAGAGTCAGGAAAAAAATAAGCTAGAAATCCAATTTTACTTCATGAGGTGCTGATCATATTCTGGATATCACTCAATCATCTTGCTCCCCAGTACCCAGCAGCTGGCTTCCGCTACATAAAAACAAAACAGCAAATGGTTCTTCAGTGTGAAGAAGGAAGCTCCCTTCCTCAGCCCCTCTTCCTGGGAGTACATTTGGATGCAGTAGCAAGAGCTCAGGGTTCAAGCAGCTGACTATGTGCAAATTCAGTAGGTGGCACTCAAACATGGTGCACTGCTGCCTTAATTTTCTACTGCTACTCCACAGTAGAAAAGATACTGAACTGTCCCCATGCATGGATCCAGGCCCTGAATGGACTCCTCTGATCTAGTCCATCCACCTGCCCTAAGGCAGGACCAACTCTACTAACTCTGTAAAACAAACTCCAAATGGGGTTTGCTTTTAACACTCCTTGTGACTTTAACTCCCAACCAATGCAGAAGAACATGTATTTCAAGTCAATTCCTTCTAGCTTGTCTGTTTAGCTTTATTTAAGGCTGGGTCCCAGATGTCACCCTCTCTCAAAACTGTTCTGTACCTGAGGATGATCTGTGCAGGTGACTTGCTGTATTTTTCTCCCAGCTTTTTGATCCCAGGTTCTTCTAGAAGCACAGGCTCATCTGGGTGTTTCCACATGCGATCTGGAGAACCAAGAGGACTGTAGGCAGTGACAACCAGTCCTTGTTTCTGGCAGTGAGCTATCAGCTCGTTCTGAGCTAGGTAAGGATGGCATTCTACCTATTAAAATGACCCACAATGAGTGGCTAGAAAACAAGTATCAACACAAAACTCTAAACAAACAGGAAGTCAAAAGCACAGCAGAATCAAAATCCAGATTCTGGAAAACCTTATGAGGTTATGGTTTAAGTTAAGTCTCATTACCAGGAGAATGAAAAAGTATCTGGTAGGCTAAGTTTACAGGAAAAGAAGAACAAATCACCCAAGTTCAGAGTTCTGGATTTTCCCTTTGTATCAAACAGATACAGCAAACTCAAGGAGCAAGGAATCTCTATATAGAAGGGATTTAAGTTACTCCCTCACAGTCTTTCTTTCTTCCTGTATGGACATACAGGAAAGGTATTTGTCCTCTCCTTTATTCATCTTACCTGGAGAACTGCTGGTTTGACAGTAGCCACACTTAGTACATCATCAATCTGACGACTGTTGAAGTTTGACAACCCAATGGCTTTCACAAGACCCTTTTCTACCAGTTTCTCCATGGCCTTCCAAGTATCCTTGTAATCAGTGTAATCATAACGCATTGTGTTATCAGGATTCTTTGGGAAGAGATTGTCTCCTCGCCTACAGCATCAAAGGTAAAGTGTAACATTATTTATATTACATTTGTTCTTCACTTATAGAAACTTTCTTCAAAGCATTAAAAGCTTACACATAGTTTGGAGGGTAGAGTACAAACTGAGTGAATTTGTCTGCTGAATACCATTATGCTGACTTAACCTATAATAAATTTCACGTACAGTCTTTCTTACGTAAAATTGTTATATAGTATTATACCTATACAGCAATGACAACACAGAGCTGATAAGCCACTGTATACACTTGCATGGTTTTTCAATTTGTTTTTGAGAGAGGACTGATATTCTTCATAATCTGTTTGGAGCTGCTACCAAAGGGATCTTTTTTTAAGAGCTGTCTAGGAGAGACTGTATTCAAAGTATGCTGGCATTCCCACTCCCTCTGGATTTTGTAGCAGTGTCAGTTCACAATACAAGTGTAGCTTCTCACTGAAGTTTTACCATATACATGTTGCTTATAGGTTGGGCCTGTTTCCAGTTAGTCAGACCAAACCATTTAAAAAATTAAATTAAATTTAGAAAAAAAGACACAAATCACACACAAAGAATTTGGTTATGCCAGGTGACACCACCACACTGCCAAAGGGCTATGACTAGTCTCTCAGCAGTCCACGCTTGGAGAGGTACAGGCAATTCCAATAGAAGAGCACTGCTTCATACCACTGCAGGACACTGCTAGCTCAGATCTCAGAGACTGTCTTACATTGCTCTACCTAAACCAGTGAACACTGTGAGAAATGGCAGCAGCTGGAGGTGGTTCTTCATGTCATTGATAAATCTAGACCCAAAAATAACTCTAAAAAGCCTTATGAGCTCCCAAGTCAGAAAAGCAGCCTCATATGTTGAGTAGTATATTGAGAGATTAATTTTCAAGACCTAGAGGCAGTGTGATTTTCATCCAGAAGCCCATTTTAATTTCTGTGTAAATAACATTTGTTTGCTTAGCTTCCCAATACAAGAGGCATTACAGATAACCATGCATTAAAACAGCTGAAGCGGAGCTAATAGAAAACTGTAGAGTGAACAGTTTCCAATGGGAAAACCTAAGAGTGCTTTATTAGAATGTCAGTTTTGTCAACCGTTTCCACAAAACCAAGCATATTTAAATATTAGCAATATCTACATAGACATCATTATTTGCAGTATGTGTTATTAGTGAAGCAATGTTTAATTTTTTCAATCAACTGGAAAACGAACCTGTTTCACAGTAGGGGGAATTTTTAAGAGTTCTTCTTCCAAACCAGTTCTAGTTGAGAATACTTCCTCATTCCGTTATTCTGAGGAATATATTTATACCCTGAGTGTCTTTCCTCGTACCGTTAGTGCTTTGTATGCTTTGTAAAGTTCAGTTTATATAACTGGAAGGGGGGGTGAAAAAAAGTTCTCAAATTTGCAGAACAGACAGAAGCCCCTTAAACTGACACGGTTTCCCCTTTGAGTGAAGTCTCCATGCAAACACCTGGTGAGGTGATTTATTCCTCCCCTCCCTTTTTACTTATTGTAGGGGGCACGAGTGATGATGATACTGCTTCTGCATCTACAGGAAAATAAAGCAAGAACTCTGCTTCTGACAGGGTTGTAGCATAAGTGCATTTAGTATTAAATTGGAGAACTTTCTCATCTCATATTTCCTTAAATTGTAGAATCAGTGTCATAAGTGATTTTCATTTCCTCCTCACACAGACACCATGACACTGCATGTGCTTGGCCACTGCAGTACAGTTAATATCTGTCAGTGCAAAGTGCTGTCATATTTACACACCACTTAATTGTAAAATTCTGTAAAAACCGTAACATTCTCATTTTACAGGTAAGTAAAACTAAGGCACCAAGTACTGACAGGATTCTCCATGTACGTCAACAGCAGAACCAAGAATAGCTGCCACATTTCTCCAATGCCTAGAGGAAGACACTAGACTATTTTAAACTTCTAGTATATTTTAAACTGGACAAAATATTTTAACCTCACAGCAAGCCAAATTTTCAGCTAGCACTAAGATGGCAAGCTTTAGTATAGAAACCTGTGTCATAAAGCTTTATTACTTTTTTCCCAGTTAGACTACTTTCAGTTACCTAACTCTGGTACCCACATCAATCTGTCAGTTTAGTGATCTTCATTACCTAGTTGTTCTCATCATTAAAAATGTAAGTAATTGCTTAAAGATTTTAAATAAAGACTTAATACACATTTTTTCAGCCTTGTCATTGCTAAATAATAAGAACAAAACTCTTCTATTTACAGTGCTTCTACCCAAAGCCAGAATTTTTGTTACAGGCTTGCTACAAATCTAACAGTAAACAAATTCCCACCCAACTAAAATTCAATGAAAAATGAAACATGACATTTGAACAATTGTTTCTGTGAATGAATGGACCAAATATGAGTAAGTGGTCAGGTTATGAGTAGAGAACAGTGTCTATATGATAGTCTGCAGGACTACAATATCAGCCACATTGAAAAACGTCTTGCAGGTAATAGACACAGGAAGAAATCCATAAGTGCCACCTTGAGGGCCACCAACCACTTATGTAAAACTGAAGTTTCTGCATTCTGTGCCCTTTCCAGGCAGAACTTACTCAAAGGCATGAGGCCAATGCATGAGGTACAGGTCCAGGTAATCCAGTTTCAAATCTCCAAGTGTTTTTCTTAGTGCTGGCTCTACATCTTCTGGGTGGTGCTTGGTATTCCAGAGTTTTGATGTTACAAACAGGTCCTCCCTTTTAATAACCTGCAAGAAAGGGAGAAGTATATAATTTGCTGGAACAATTTCAGAAAGAGAATTGTAGCAATTCTCCAACTAGCTTTAAAACAATAAGAACGATTTAAGTTAAAAAAAATTAATACAAGGAAACTACAAGTTAAACCTTTCAAAAATGTACTTGATGACGAAGAGTAAAAGAAATACACAAATACTTAGAAATTTATTAGAAGTTCTGAAAAAACCCATCATCTCTATATGCATCCATTTTTACAAACTTTCCAATTCAAGGGTTAAAGCCACTACTAAATGTACTGTGGCCAAAAGAAAGATTACTCAGTTTATTCATATGTAAATTTTGTCATTTCTATTTAACAATTCACATATTTTAGGCACAGTCAGCTAACTTACTACACTCACCACATGTTATAAACCAAGAATGCTTCTCATGGAAAGAGTGTGGGAAAATAAACAGAATAAATTCCCCCAAACCTTTACATTTCAGTTTCTAGGTTCTGGAAGGAAGGCACTAAGAAATGAGTGCCCTGTACTGGAAGGTTAATACATTTCACAAATAGAGAGTTGCTTAATTAGAAAGCTTAAAATGTAAAAGGGAGATCATATTTGGAAAACTGAAGGAAGGCACTCCTCACTGTTTTACGTGTGATCAAATTTCTCAAGTCTATACTTTATAGAAACTGGAATGACTAATTCCTTACTTCATTTCCTCCAACCATTCACTTACATCTGAGTTTCACATATTGTTGTTGTGCTCAAAGAGAAAGATGTTTTAAAAATTCTATTTTGAAGTTAGCTAGCTAATAGGAACTGAATAAGAGAGTCCTACGCTTCCCTATATTAGTTATCACATCCAATAGAAAGGAATCCCTTGGATACACTGAAAACAACTTCTCTCAAGCTAATCACATAACAAAGAGATTGCCCTAAAGCCAAGGCAAGAGCAGTAGGAAAGCAGGAATTTTCTTTTCATGGGACAACAAGAGCAAGGGCTGATTCTGTGATAAATCAGGTCATCCACAGGAATGCCTGTCACATTACATTATATTTAGGCCATAGAATCTCAGGTGCAGGCCCTAGAGGCACAGTTACCAAACCTTCAAACACAATTACAGCTTAAAAATCCAAACAAACAAAACAAGTACATATTTACTCTTTTTTTTTTTTTCTAGAAAACCCCACAGTCACCGAATTTGCTGTGGCTACCCACCACTGTGTGCAATTCTAGACTGGCAAACTAGAGTACCTTTTCATATAAATCACAGTAAATATTTTATGTTAGAACTACTGATTCTGGGAACATCCCATTTTTGAATATCCAAATTGGGATACTTTGCCAGGAGGAAAGGGGCAGGTAGGGAAATTTTTTAAAAGGCATTTTCTGTAGCTTCCATGCAAATGTTCCTGATACTCTCCTGACAGCCAGGAGAGAAAGCCCTCCTTCATGCCCGTTCGTGATCAGTAACAAACAGCTGGGAAAGACCAGGAAGAAAAGCCACAAAGGTTAACTTCACAGTCTACTTTCAGGTCCCAGTTGTAAATTATACAACACAGTCAGCATGTTTGTTCTTGTGTTTTTACCTTGTTAGGCCCAAGGCATTCCTGGAAAGCCTCACCAATCTCCACTTCATTGCTGTAAGCTGCTGCACAGTCGATGTGGCGATAACCTACGCTTAGGGCATGTTTCACTGCTGCTTTCACCTGTAATCAGGAACAGATTATCCAATGCAATCAGTGAAAAGGGACACATCACTGGGAAAAAAAAATAAAAAATGTTGGGGACTTAGTGAGGAACATATCCAAACGCCCACATGTAGTCATGAGATTTGAACAGAGTAGGATACGTTCCTCTGTGGCACAGCTTTTAGCAGTGAAGATCTAACTGCTAGCATATGTTCCAACATTAACAAGAAAATAGACCATACACACAGGCCAAGCATGCAAAACTCAGACAGAACAGGGATTCATTCTTAACTATAGTTGTCACACTTTTCTTAAATATAAAATCAGCTTTAAGAAGCAGCTTTCAAGTAAATCATGGCTTAGGAAGATAAACTTTCTGGAACTAACATGCCAATCAATGTCAGTCATGTCTGGAAGGTATTTCCTCTCTCCCAGTAAAGAAAGAGGCTGTTTTCTAATTACAGAATTGCCAGAGTTTGGGTTTGGTTCAACTGCTAGCACTTAATTTCTAAGATAATGGTATTTTATGGCATTTTTTTTCTTCAAGTCTCATTCTCACTGACTGCACAACAGAAGTCGCTCTACTGCTGAGTATTAACCCATGGCCTGCAGGAAATCTCCTGATGATGGTCACAACTCTGCACTTTGCTTTCTGCATTGCTGACAATGATGATGATACCAACAGCAACATGTCCCTTGCAAAAAGCAAGAATTACTACATCTTTCAGTGTTGTCATCATCTCCCTTTAGACTGATGAGCATTAAGTGAAATCTACATTGTTTAACTTCCAGTGGACAGTCAGCATATGGTCTTTTTTACCTCTATCCATCTGAAGGACTAACTGTAAGAGTACAATCTTATCTGTACAGAGATTTCTGTGCATTTCTTCACCGACTTGTCTCTCGAAACTATGGGAGATTGTAAATCACTCTGTGTATAAGGCTTGATGCAATAGGGCCCTAATATATTTATAGATATTACATCTTTCTTGTCAAGAGATTAAAAAATGTGTCCACAAAGGCTAGAGAGAGATTGATTTCTTTCAAGTTAATCTGAGTACCAGCATTTTCAATTTTAAAGCTGACAAAGTTATTAATACCAAGACATGCTATGATTATGATTAATCAAGACATGTACAGTCCTGCTAAAGAAATAGGGAATCAAATGTGAAAAAGATCTGTCTTCTGCTGGAGGATTTAATTTGTTTTTCTTGTCAAGAACTGCAGCCAAGGCAAACTAAGGATATTCTGACTGAATTCTTTGGCATTTTGAGAGGAAAACTGGAATGTAGACCAGTTTCCCTTAGCCAGAATGACAAAGCACTTTTTATTTCAGCAGTGAAGTAAGCTCTTCCTATCTCTAGTAGGATGGTATTTACAGCTCTTGTTTCACTTTGACAAAGACATTCTTCAGAAGGTCATTACAAAGTCAAGGTCGTGGTAATTCTGAAATCACTTGAGACACATGGCTTTTAAGACTCAATATCCAAACAGTTTGAAGACTCCAAAGAGTTCTGCTCAAGCAGAAAGGAGAAGGAAAACAGCAGCATTTTTTCTGTACTGACCTCCCATTTCCTCTGTCAGGGTAATAAATTTTTTTTTTAATCCAAACAGGTAGAAAATTTGCCAGAAAATTCAAGTAGTCACTACTCACAGAAATGTAAGGATAAGGCACTTCAAACACATCTCTGCAAAGCAATAAACGGGAGGCTGTATATCTGTATCAGCATGTTTTGGTAAATTTCTAGCACTGAAACACTGGGAGTAGTCATTTAAATAAGGTTTGGATTTCGGCAAAATCTGTATTTGTGTAAACCACTCTCAGACTAAGACATTCCTGTGTGAACTGAGAGTTCCTGTTCCACACAAAAGGCAAACAATCAAGAGAAAATGTGCAAAAAGCATTTGTGGAGAGGAAAAAAATCTCAACTAATAATGGATAGATGTGAATTTAAGAAGGGTAATTTGCTTAAACAGAAAATTTTATATTTTTAAGATTATGTTCAGACAGGTACATGGGCTTCCTGAGGGGCACAGGAAAATAGTAAGACAATAGAAGCAGCCGAAGATTTCATACGCCTCAAGACACCAGTGTTGTGAAACAACAGTAGCCAAAGGATCCTTCAAGCTTTCCATATATTACTTATTTTAGCCTGTCAATACTGCTATGGAAGGAGCAACTATTGAGTTTCTTTTGCATTAGGCAAGTTGAGTCACACAGCTTAAGTGTGACTCACCAACCCAGCATCGTATAACTACAGAAAGTTGGTCTGAATGATCTTGAGACACAACCTAGTCTATCCTCATGCTCCACAGCAGGGCAAACTGAGCTTAAACCACTTCTATACACACTTGTCAAAACCCTTCTTGTAAGTGACAGGCAGTCTCTTCCAATATTTAGATATGTTGAAAGCCTTTTAGATGTCTAACCAAGATTGCCCCAATGCCACATCATAGTCCTCACAGACATGAAAACTATAGCTTCCCCTTCATTAGGGCTTTTTGCACATTTAGAAAGCACAACACCACCTCTCAAACTTCTCCTGACCGTATAACTGTAGGGAGAGTTCCATCTTTCATCATAATGCACCCTTCCCAAATCTTGCATTGCTGCTGCTGCCTCATCAGCTGATTCATGCTTTTCTTGAAGCCTTACTCTCTTTCACTGTACATAACAAAGTCCCAGGAAACTACATTCCCATTTAGACATCCTGGCAAGGGAGTCTGCCTTCCCTCCAACCCTCTTTTGTTTTTGAAGATGGGGGAACACAATATTACTAACAATCAATGGGAGGTTCAGAAATCAAATCTGTAAGTCCCAATTCATTACAACACCCATTACTAGATTTCCAATTCTTCAATTTGCCCATCACAAGGTGAAAAAATAACTCATCTTTACAGTTCCAAGCAACACAGAATCGAAGTGACTAGGGACCCTCTTTTGGACAGCCTCAAGCCATTATGAAAAGGCTTTCACAATTCCAGGCAATAATACTTGGAAAGAATAGGCTCTGACAGCCTCCCCTGCTTCCTGCAAAGCTGTCATATTTTAGTAGTCCAAGTACATTTGCTGATGGGAAATAGGAAAAACAGATCATCAGTCCACATGATATTCAGATGCAATATGACCAGAACCTAAGTGCTGCTATATCACAGTTTGTAAATGCCATACTAAAAACTGCTAAAAGGAACTCAGATCACTGCATAACTAGTGCCAACTTAAGAGCTGTTTCCAAAAAATCAAAGCATTTTGTCTCCTATACTTCAGATGTTTAACTCAAGTTCCTCCCTTAATACACACCATCAGTAGTGAATTTCTGTGCATGTAACCAAGATTCTCTGCACTGACTAAAAAGCTTTTCCGAGAACTGAACAGTCTCCTCCGTAACTGTAATCCTGTCACAAGACACCCAGCCTCACTGGTTTTCTGAGACATGCATTTCCTCTTCAGCTTTCCTGAAGTTTCACACAGAAACACAACTTCCCTAATCCCCGTGTCTCTCTTCCCCACAGAATGAGCCTCTGCCACAGCAGCTGTTCATTGGGTGGGGATCAATCATACAGGTTGAAAGCAGGGTCCACTTGAGAGAATAAAGCATTAAAGGATTACAGATAATCAAGCTCCGATGCCAAAAAAATCCATGCTTCTGATACTCTTGATGCTCCTGTTTGAATGGACTACTCTTTGAAGTCACTCATGCTGCCAGTTCTTAAACTTCTGTACTGTGTCCCCTTCCATTCAACAGCCCTCCATTGTGTTCCTATGGTAACATGCAAAACAAATTTCTCTCTGGCATTTGATCATATAAAACAGAAAACATCCTATAATTTTATAGGCTCTAAATCCAAGAACTAAACAGTTCATTATTTTATAGGATTTAAAGCCTATAAAATCCTATAGTCTTCCAATGTGGACTTAGATTCAACAATTCCCCCTCCATTCTTACTGTCTGGGAAACAAAGGCTGCACTGATACCTTTGTACTGGACTGCTAAGAAATGGCTACAAGGTCAAGGCTTGTTTAGGATCAGGAATAGTAACAGTAATAATAAAGGAATTACTCAAAAGAGTAAGGTCACGACTGAAAAGCTGATTGGCAAGGAAAATAATTACAATCTGCAAAATATTTACATGAAATATTAAAACCACCCACTTCCACTCTTGCTTCTAATGGAGCCCTTGCACAGAAGAGCCTCCAAAAAATAGCTTCTACTTGGAAACAGATTAATATAATCAGTGACAATTATTCTGCTTCTCTATGTTTTTGGCTCTTAGTCTTTGATTCATAATTGCAATTATTCTCCCTGAACTACATCATGTCCTTTTAGGGGTAAATCATTTGGATGCTCTGCCAAATTGCTGCTATGCTTCTGCATTTTCAAGAATGATTAACAGGAATTTATTTATTCCATAGGAATATCAGCAACCTCTGTAACTCTGGCCATTTTCACTGCACTTTCTAGATTTTGCTTTCAAAATAGTCTAGGAATAAATTCTCTGAAGATAGTAGATACTCCAAAGAAGTGACTCCCAATGACTTTCATGGGACACCAGAGATGTCCAGATCCCATGTGGGCTTCAGCTGCTAGAAGCACTGCTTCCTATGGCAAAAACCATCTGAATTAAGTTTAAATTATGCACAAGCAGGAGCTTTCCCAATTCTTTTATAAGACCACACTTTTCAGAACAGTTAGCACACAAAATAAAAATACACTCATATTTTGTTTGTTTAGGTTCAGGCATTTGTTTTAGACAATGCACTTTTAACTGCTTTGGGTGCACAGAAATTCATCCATTAAGTTCCCGCATGTTAATAAACTTAATTCAGCTGTCAGTTGTTGTTTTAAGTGACAGAGCTGAACATTCACCCTTGTCCTCATTTAAGAGGTTGAATGAGCTCTTACACCAGCTCAGCTCCCACATTAGCACAGCTTCTATTCCCAACAGATCCATGGTCCTGGCAGTTGTTTGGATAGGAAGACCAACAATAAAATGACTCTGAATAGATTTAATTTTTATGGCTTGTTTCCCACCTTTTTCTCCAGCTGGCACAAGAGAATAGTACATCTTCTGAAGGGTTTTTAACTTTCCCTCTCAGCCACAAGCACAATGTACAACAAAAACCATTATGAACTTAGCACAAGAGGAACACACAACATTTACTGCACAGACATGCAATTATACACATAATCCAAAAGGTATTATGAACAACAACACCACCTAAGAATTCCACTAAGCAGTGGATGTTGCCTTTCACAGCAAGTGTGTGTAATCTCTTCCCTCAGTAATTTACCTTGTAACTAAGTGAAACAGAAAGGAAAAGACAGACAAGGGCAAGAAGTACAGTAGAAGGCACAGTTCATAGCATGCAAACATTCCCATAGTTTGTAGTAACACTGAATTGTTTCCAAGTCTGGTGTTTGCCAATTCAGTGCATTTAGAAGCAGTGTGAATGTTTAATGACACATTAGTAGTCTAGGTGATCCTGCTCTGGCAGGGGGGTTGGACTAGATGATCTTTCTAGGTCCCTTCCAACCCCTGACATACTGTGATAGCCTTCTTAGCCTAAAAGCAAGACAACCCAAGCAAGTTATTTGTTCTTCTGCTAAACACAGGCTGACTTCTGGAACAGGACTTAGGACAAGAACAACCACAGTTCTTGCCTCCCAAAATTCTTTCAGCAGAGTCATCAGCCCAAGCCAGAGAGATGTCTGGTCAAAGCAGCAGCCTGAAGATTTACCAGTGGAAGAGTCAGGCACTTTATTATAGCTACAGCATTTTCCCTGCCTCACTCCACTCAGTGGTCTCTTTCTGGACTCATCTCCCAGAGCACCACTGCCAGAAGCTTGGGTTAACAACTCTTAAGAGACTTTCTGCTGCTGCATTTGTGCCTTATTACATACATGAATTCCGCCGACTTCAGCTGTGGACCTNTCTGGCAGGGGGGTTGGACTAGATGATCTTTGAATTCCACTGACTTCAGCTGTGGACCCAAGATTAAGACCATTCAAGTAATAGATCCAGATCTCTGATCTATACTCCTCAAAAAAAGGTGAACAAAGCACAAATACTAGTTGAGAGCACAATATTGTATTGTTCTCTGCTTACTTGGCCACGTTCACTTTTCCAAGTTCCCAGTCCTATGAGAGGCATCTTCTGCCCAGTGTGGAGTGTAACGAAGTTGCACTCTGCAAACATTTTTGCCTAAGGAGAAACAAGAACAAACCGAGGTTTGCAGCAATTCAGTAAGTTGCAACAGTTTACTTTTTCTATGCATAAATAAAAAAATAAAAACATAGAGGTCCTCATGATGCTAAAGATGAAGTAGGTTCTTTACACCTCCTACTGATACAAAGGAGATGAATAGCTACCCTGGAGAGAACAGAAAAGGAACCCTTTTTCTCCTCTTCCTTCTCATTCTCTTTTCTCCTTTACAATGCACAGGTCTAAGATCTCTCAGAGTTGAAAAGTACAAAAAGAAGCATCCTTCTCCCCTTAGTGCACAGTAAATCCATAGGAGTTCAGCACTGCCTTTCTCTTTTACCATCTCACTATCACCTAGCTCAAGAGCAAAGCTCTAATTACCACCGTGGCTGGGAATAAACACAGTCAGAAACAGCAGGTGCAGGTTAAGGTTTGAAGACAAGATACAGGCAGGGTTTTAATTTGGAGTGAACAGTAAAGGCAGTTATGAAGGCACAGCCTAGAAAAACTTGAACAGTAGTTGGAGTGATCCTGACCTCAAGGCTGTTCTACAACAAAGACCTGGTGATCCACTTAACAATCTAAGTAGGTCCAGGTTTGTCTTGTGCTGCATGGCCCTCGGGCCTGTGCTGTGTGACACGCAATCAAGGGCTGCAGGATAAGCTCAGCAGCTGGTTGTGATGGGAGGGCCTGCAGGCAGTTACCACTGTACCTGTGATTACACCACTCATGTGCCCTTGCCTTTATCTAAAAAAGCAGGAAGTTCTCATGTGAGCATCCTTTCTGTTTGATAGTAGAAATTACAAACAAAGCTGTTTTCCTGCAAGAGAATCCCTAACTCAAGTGACTGAAACAGGGTTACCCCTTCTATGGACAGGGTCTCCACAGCATGCTGCATGTGAATTGGAGGAGGTCTGTTTAATGCTGCACAACTCAGGGGTTCCCAGCACCTGAATGGATGTAAGATTATCAATGCTATCCTCCTTCTTTATAGGGTTAGCTCTAACAAAGAGCATTTGAGACTATACAGACCCCAAATGCCTTTCTCATTGGGGCTGTAACAGGCCAGCACCTCCTGGTGCAAAACAGCAGTTAAACACAAATTGATGGCTCGGGCTTTACACTGGGACACATATCAAGGCCAGATGTTAGCGCTGAAGGCAACCATTGGTGAACCAAACTGTGAGGGCACATCTGTTTTTTGGGGGCAGGAAGTCAGAGAAGGAAGAATGACAATGACAACAGTATTCTACTCTGAATTTGCATAGCAATTTTGTAGTCAGCTACATTCAAGTAAGTGCTTTCGACCTGAATTTAGTAAATTCAGGTATCTTCTTACACCATACATTACAACTAAAGACTTAAGGCTTTTTGAGTCACATTGGCCTATAACAGAAACGTGACAACCCTATATGCTTTACACAACCATGTTACACAATCATCTTAAATGCAACACTTCAACCCAGAAGACAAGGTACACATTTAATCAATAACTAGCATCAGCACATTTTCTAAGAACCATCTTGCTTCATGCAACACTGCTGTATATTAACATTGCAGAGAGAGCTGAACTACAGCCTCTAGAAGAATGGAAACATGCCAGAATTAGAGACACCAGAGGAAAACACACTAATGAATACTGTTTACTCAGATTCTTCCTCTAACAAGGAGATGGAAGAGAAGTACAGTGTCTGCTAGCAACCATTATTTGGTTCATTGAAAAGCTGGAAGCCTCTGTTTAGAAGAGCAAAGACAAAATAAACACAGAAGCAAGTTAATTTTGGACAGGTAAGATGCGGTTTTGGCTTAACAACACCCACCTATTGCCACATTCACATAAAAGAGTTAAAGCTCAGGATAATTCCAAGGCAGTGTAAGCAGTGTAGCTGGGAGGTGCATTAATAACCAGAAGCGTTAACTACACCCTTGCATCCGCCCACAGCCACAACTAACTTTTAACCCAATGTAAGGAAGCTTCTGTCAGTAAAACACACAGTAAACATACATTAAATTAATATGTATAGATATACAAATATCTACTGAAAACACGAAGTCCCTGCTATGGAACCGCTCACTACCCCACAAGTGCGGCTAACTTTCCAGCCCTCCCCCACCGAGGCACAAAACATACCCCACCGCAGGGGTGCGCCCACCTGCCCCTTATCAGGGCGGGCCCGCCCGCGGTGGGGGGCGATAGGAACCGCGCCAGCCCTACGTGTTCCTGCTGCACTCACTCACCCACCCCCTGCCAAGCACCGACCGACCGCCCACGCTTACACCACTACCGCCGCCACCGCCTGTGCTCCCGCCGCTCCGAGCCCCGCCCTTCCGCTTCCGGACGGGGCCTGCTAACGCGGGGACGAGCCAGGCCTGACCGTGCTGGGCCATGTTCTGTATATGTGATGTCCACGGCGCTTTGTAGCCCATCCGGAGCAGCGCAGGGGGCACCCTCCCGAGAAAATGGCAATAAATGAAAAGTGCGGCAATGAGATTTGGTACAGGAGCTGGGGCAGCTGCCGCACCATGGCCTGTCACCCGTTGCGGCTTCTGCAGGTTTTCCCCCACCCCGACGCTGTGTCCGGCCCCCGACGCTGCTGCAGTCCGCCACCGCGCCCTGCGGGGCTGATGCGCCCCCGTCTTCGGCTGTGCCCGGTCACTCGTCGGGACTGCCCCGCTTCGCTTTCCGTTACTCTCTGAAATTCGGGCAGCCCAGCCCCCGCCATTCACCGCCGAATGCTTAAGTGATGGGTCTGACGGAGTGCACTGCAGAGAGGGACACTGCAAGATGCAAACCTAGCAGATAATGGCTACGTGAAGCTTCCTCGTTTAGTGTTTGTCTTGGCCTCTTCAAGCTGTTTTTACTGGCAGGAAGACAGAACTTCCCCAGTTTTATTTGCAGCCCTAAATAATGGGAATCCAGGGAGTGTCTAAAGCCAGGTACTCTCGGTTTGCTTCAGTTTTATTGCTAAAAGGTGCATAAAGAGAAGTGGCACTTCCCAAAAACGACTAAGGCTCCTTTTGTTCCAGGTCCACAGGAATGCATTTCCTTATTTGTGCAAGATTGAAAGTAAGATTAATGCACAATGATTTTAGTAGAAAGCTTCCTTCTGGGTAGGTGCAATCTTCAACAGGAGCAGACTTTGGCCTGTAACTAAAAGGTTACCTATAGGTTTACGAGACTGTGACTTAAACACAACTGAGGAAAATTAGCAGCAGTTTTGACTTTTACTCCAGGCTTCCATTTTTATAAATAATTTATAAACATGTGGAATTTTATAATAGTAAGATTTGATCAGAAATAAGCCAAAATATAGATTCAACCAGGCATTGAGGAGGCTGTTTCTTATTTTTACAAAGATAATTCTGCTGCAGATTCTTTGCTGTTCAGACTTCAACTGCTCAGGAGGCTTAGAGGCACAAAGGTTAGTTAATCTCTCAGACGTTCACATGACCAGACTTCCCTGTTGTGCAGTCTGAATGGACAAAATATAGCAAAGTGGAAAGAGAGTGCAAGGACAAGACAATTAAAAGTATAAGGAAATAGAAAACTGAGAAGAGGAAAGAATACAAGTGAAGGAATCACTGCTGAGATTGATTTATTTTGTGGAGACCCTATCAATCACAAATCCATTTGAAAATCCACAGCCTTAATGCAATAGAAGATGCTTGAATTATACTAAAACTTTAACAAGTCTCATCCTCCCATAATGTAATAGGGAGTCAAAGAGAAAAGGTAAGGAAGACTAAAATATTTTGTCATCAAAAGGTAGTGATTATCCAAACATAAAGTAATGAAGTTTGTTAATTAAAAATATATGCAGAAAAGGAAGACCTACAGTCTTCACTTGAGCAAGACAAGGAAAGAAATATGTGCATTGTATATATAATTATATGTAATTGTTTTTATTAAAAATATTGTGCACTAGCTGCTTGTGCATAATTGCCCTATGGCTTGGGAACATGTTGGTTGTTGACTTTTCAGTTTACTTTTGCATATATTATATTAAAATGTCCCCATATGGCCAGGATTTTACTCTCACTGTGCCCCTGATGGTGCTATGTGTATAGAGTTAAGTTCAGGATTCAGCATGTTTTCTGCACATGCAGTGATCAGCCCTGCAGTGGTGATGTCCTAACGTGCTGGCTTTAGAGGGCATGTGTGGATCACCTTTGCTTCAGAACTATGTATATACTCAAGGGTCATGCCCATCATTGCCCAATCACAGAATCATTAAGGTTGGAAGAGACTTCTAAGATCATCAAGTCCAACCATCTACCTATTACCAACATGCCAATAAACCATGTCCCAAAGTACCGAGGCCAGTTCATGCTCCTGTTCCAGCTAGTGTCATCTTAGTCTAGAAATCCTGGATACACTTACATAAAATCCTCACATTCTCTTCCAATAACATGCATGTAAAACTTCTTTACAGTAAGGGTGACGGAGCACTGAAACAGGCTGTCCAGGAGGGCTGTGGAGTCTCCTTCTCTGGAGACATTCAAGACCTACCTGGATGCATTCCTGTGTGCCCTCGTCTAGATGATCCTGCTCTGGCAGTGGGGTTAGACTAGATGATCTTTCTAGGTCCCTTCCAACCCCTAACATACTGTGATACTGTGAAACCCAAATGTGTACTAGTGTTCTGAAACAGGATCCATTTCTTTGTTTTTACACACAGAGAGGGCTGTTTTTCATGTTGGGGAACCATTCCCAACCAAGGTAGTGGGAGATACTGTGATCAGAAGGATACATGTAAAAAACTGGTGTGGCTTCCAGTTTGGAAATCTTTTGGTAGTTTCAGTGCTCCAGCACTGCAGGGCCAGCCAGCTCCTCTTTGTTAACACATAAACCATTTAGTGTGGCCATAGCTCTATGGACGGGTGCAAAGAGGCGTACAATGGGGCTCCCAGTGCTCTGTGCTAATTGAGTACAAGCTGATCCTGTCTGGCAGCTATTTTAGCAGAACACTACACTCCAGAAACTGATGCTTGAAAGACTAGCTCAAAAACTAATCAAAAATAATAAGGCCATGGACATATGAATGGAAATGCAACACTTAAGGCACAGACCTGGAGCAAACTGCATTGTGGCAGCTATGCAAAACGAGTATATCATGCACCTGAAAGTGTAAGTAATTAGTATAACAAGCATTTAACTGAAACCATGAGAAAGTCATTACTGCTTTGTCTATTGGTAAACATGCCAGAGTTGCAGTAAGACTACATTGTTATAGAGGTTTTAATTAAGACTGCCTGACCTTTCAGGGTTTAATCTGTTCCCAGGTTCATGGCTGAATTTGATAGGTAGGTATAAACGTCTCCATTCATAGACCTCAATAATTGTCTCAACATTGATGTTAAGAAAGTATCAGACTTCTTTCTGTAAAAGATGAAGCATGCTGTCACAACAGAAACAGCAGTAGATTACTTGCATCTAGGTGAGTGCAGATTTTCTCCTGAGTACTCATATACCTGCTATTTTGCTTTTATTATTTAAGGAGTAATTCACCTGGGACCAAAACCAGACACCTCTTGGGTGAATCACCATATGGGTATGGTCACCCAGCAACACTACACAGTGATGTGGATTATAAACATGTAAAGTTTGTTAATCCTTTGTCGTTTTCTCCTTGTTACAATTTGTAATCAACAGAACTGTAAACTGCAAGACAGTAAAAATCAGTTGGTAAACAGATTTATCCCTTCTGACTTAAGAAAGCATTTTTGTCATTGATATATCCTTAATGGCATTTAGTATTCATTATCTAACACAGTTTTTATATTTAAATTCAGGGTCTTGTCCTCAAAGAGGACTCTTAACTGCTTCAGTTCAGTCGTGGAGCCAAACACAATGCATGTAAGGATTCACTCAGGATCAATATCCCTGAGTAGCTTCCCTCTAGAAATGATGCAAAACTCCCTGAAATGAGGAACTGTTATCATCATGAATTTCCATCCTACTCTAAAGTTTAGAGGTTACACTTAATTTTGAGTTTTCTTTTTCTACTGGTATGACTTGGCTCAGTCTTCCCATTAACAAAGAAGAACCAATTAAAGCCTTGGGAAATAGTATCAGTTTGAGGAGGCAGTTCGTAATGCAGAGTGAGAAGATGAAGATTTGACCCCACACCTATGTAACACTGCGACTGCACATTGCTTTGTTAATGGTCTGATTTTATTGAAGTCAAGGGCCAACTCCCATTCACCTAATGACATACTTGTCATCTATTCACTTAAAATCCTGTGTATCCTCTGCCTCTTTGATGACTTATAATAATTATAGCTTGGTTATTTCAAGGCATTTAGAAAGTAATTTCTTCTTGGAATAAGCTATCTGAATCACCTTCCCGTTAATTGTTTGCATCCATTACACCGGTTATTTCCACGCCACCTCCCAGGACAAAATCCAACTATCTCCACTCGTTCGCATTCCGTTGCTGCCTTCCACAGCCCGGGCAGTGCTCCCGTTACGATAAGGCGGTGAAAATCCACTATCGACCGACCCCGCTGGACGGCTGCTGATCTGCCAAGTCATGCTGCCCTGGCAGGCGCGGCCCGGGCAGGGAGGGGCGGTGGTGGCGGCACCCCCCTGCCTCCGCGGCGCGCGCCCGTCTCCTCGCGAGATCGGGGAGGGTATAAAGAAGGCGGTGCGGCGTTGGTTGCGGCAGATACCCGTGTGGCTGCTGAGTGGAGTGTAAGATACGTGCTTCGCGGGTAAGTGTGGGGGCTAGAGGGGCGGCCGCGGGAGTAGCGCAAGTGCGCGCTTGCCGCGGGGCAGGTGCAGGGTAGCGGTTATTGGGGTTTTGCACGGTGAGGATATACCTACCTCCCCCCCCCCCCCTTTCTTTTGTTGTCCCCTCCCCCTCTGCGCAGATGGGCGCTTGATCGAAGTCCTGGACACGCTCTTGCTCTCTGCTGCTCGCCTCCTAAGGAGCGCTCTGCAGTAGCTACGGTTTGCATCCCTTGTTTAGTTTTTCGGGGTTCTTTTTGGTTTGGTTTGGTTTTGGTTTTTTTTTAGGGATTAGGGGCAGATGACTCTCTCCTACGCGTCAGCCTTTATCAGCTCTCCCCACCATAAAGCACGGGGAGGAGTGGCGGGGTGATCTCCGGGGGAGGCGAAGGGCGGGGGCGTGTGTGCTGCAGCGCGGCTGTCGGGAGCGGGGCCCTGCCTCGCAGCGCGGCCCCCCGGGACTCCTCGAGTCCTGCTGGCCTGGAGGCCTCGCTTCAGCGGTGGGTGACCGGCGAGCGTATGGCATCTCATCTCGAAAAGTGCTGGATTCAGCTTGATAGGAACATGCAGAGAGACAGATGTCATCTATAAGTGAGCAGTGCAGTGGCCTTTTGTGCAGGTGGATGGTTTGATCTCGCTTCGGAGCTTTCTCCGCTTTAAAAAGGCGTGTCGTGGTCTGTGTGTAAATGGCTGCGGTATGCTGGAACCGAGGAGATCGGTTCACCTCTTTCTGGCCGCAGCGCAGTAGCTTAACCGCATTTTTGTGACAGTCTGAAGGTAGCAGAGCGGAAGGGTGATGGTGTGTTTGCTTTTATTCAAGGTATCCTAAAGGCATGAATCGCTAGTTAAAAGAGTGCGGGCCTAGCTTGTTAAAATTGCTGTTTGAAGATAATTGAGGCCATGTAGCTATGAGCCACAGAAAAGTATCCTGACCTAATTCAAGTGCACTTGATTTTTGTAGTGTGTGAGCTCCTTTCCTGCAGAGTGAAAGGAAGTAGCGTTGATTCTGTTTCTCTGTGGGTTGGGAAACGCTGTGGCTAAAAATCCAAGCAGGACGTGTGAGAACACATGCTCACCCTGCACGGAAAAGCAGAAATGTTGGCAGGTCTCTGAAGAAAACAGATGGTTCTCTTGCAATAAAAGGCAACAGAAAGCTCCTGCCAGTATTAAAGATTTTCATGTTACCTAAAAAAGGCCAATAACATGTAGTTTAGAAAGGGGAAGCATCAAAGAGCAGTCTGGCAGCTTTTACATGATACTGAATACCTAGTAAAATACTTCAGGGGATTGCTAATGGAACAAATATAGGAGGACTGGCATAGTATTGAGAGAAAGAATGACCTTGATCTTGAGTAATGGAAAAGAATGCAACTCAGTGACAAAATGTGCGATTGTGCACTCCAGGCGAAACAAGTATTGCTTATAAAACTCACTAGCTGGAGATACCTCAAATATTGTGCAACGGCTGTCCCCTCTGACCTTCTCGCAGAACTGCAATTCAGAACTGCACCTGTGTTCATGGCCACATGTGATGCTTGGCAGAGGGATTTTTGATGTCTTCCTGCTAGACTGCTTCAGTACCATCCTGTGAATATTTAAAATTGAGAGATAGGTGATTACTCTTTATATACTGTTAGGGTATGCAAGAGAAGATTTTAAAGGCAAAACCATTGCTAAAAAGACTTGGATTAAAAGCTAAATGCTTATGATTTATGGTCTACTCCTTTAGGAAGGAAGTGGGGGAAGGAGCTAAGAAATTAGGTGCTTTCCAACATTTTTTTATAATGGATTTGGTGCCTTGCAGGCAGGCAGGACTTGGAAGAATCTGTGAATCTTGGCTTGCCTTAGCAACATGAGTCTTACACTAACCTTGCAGAGGCTTTTTATCTCTAAGGCAGCTAGTGCTTGTAGTCATTCTATACGTGACTTAAGTGAAATCACTTCTAAGATGATTTTGTGAGTTGAAGAAACAACATAAAGTTACCGTTTTGAAAGGTTATGCTCTGGAAGTAACTGGAATTCTAAAATGATATACTAGACTGTGCAAAAATACTGTGCATATTACAAATTACTAGCTTTTAGGTCAGGCAGCCAGAAGTAGAGTTCTCTTGCCCTTGTATACCCTCTGAATCTTTTTCAGTAGGCTTGAGGGGAAAACAACCTGACTTGTGCTGATTTCTAAGACCTGGTGAAATTTTAATTGTTAATTTGACATGTGATTTCCACGTATACCATGAGTCCTTCTAGTTGCAAATAAAACAAGGTTTAATTGTTTGAAAAGCTGAAGTGTAGTTAATGCAGAGCACTGTTCTCTGGAGATTAACAAAAATTCTTTCCTCCTGGCATTAACAGGAAGATAACGTTTGAGGTCTTAAAATCCCTTGTAAAATTGAACAAGGGTCTGTCTCATCATCAGAAGTTTAGGGTTGGACTTGATGATCTCGGAGGTCTTTCCAGCCCAATCGATTCTGTGAAGTTCTAAAAAACCTAGAATTTTCTAACTCATCTGCCAAGCGGAATGGGAAGACTTAATGAGTACTGCTAAAACTCCAGACTAGCCCTTTCCTAGACTGAACTGCTACTAGTCAAAGACAACTTACTGTGTCATTAGGAGGCTAATGAGCAAAATCCAGTACTAGTAATTTATGTAGTGGCTTGCTCTGACTGTCTAGGCTGTGATTACTGAACTGCATCTTACTGTGCTGATTTAGGGGGGAAAATGGTTGACTGGACTACACAGGTGACAAAGTTAAAACTAAGTTCACTCTTTAAGATTTGTTGTAAGACCAAGTGCTGATAAACTGTTTCCTGTTCAGTCTGACTTGGTAAGATGCTTTGAACAAATGCTTACTTAAAAATGCAGGTGTACTATTATGATCTAAACTGCATTTTTAATTCCTATCTAGATTAAATCAGGATGTCTTCAGGAAACGCTCGCATTGGAAAACCAGCCCCTGACTTTACTGCCACGGCTGTAATGCCAGATGGACAATTCAAAGACATCAAACTCTCTGACTATAAAGGTAAGCTTATGTGCTTCACTAATTACAGACATAACTGACCATATGCAGGAGTGGAGGGCATCTAAAGATATATCATCTTTTGGTTTTGAGGTAAGTGACCACTTGGTAGTAGATTGAGGTACCCAACTTGTGCAGTGGTTCTCAGGATGGCTGAGGTGTGCTTGGGAAGCTGTTAGCAGTGTGATTGAATGCTCCAGCAATCGTAATTGTTGCTAATTGGCATAAAAATCCTCTAAACTGTAATCTTGGATCAGGCTTATTTGCCCTGTCAGTCATGGTGTGAGACTGATGTAACATACCCAATATACATGGTACAGCAAAATCTTAGGCTTTCTGTCAATGGAAAGTAGGTTCTTTCCTCCAACCAATGAAGTTCCTTTTTCTAGAATACTGGCACAAAATTTTCCTTATCAAAAAGCTTACTAAAATCAAAGGGAAAGCCTAAGGTATTCTAGTACTAATGTGGATAGCTTTACAAAGGCTTCTCTAATGAAGCTGTATCCCTTAGGCTGCATGAGGGTGGTGAGTAGTTATAGATTAGTCACCCACTCAATTAAAATGTCTCCTTGGCTTGTTGCTTTTCAGACCCATGGTATTTCTGCAGTCTATTAGTAGGGAACTGTAGAGTCTTCTAGTGTAGGTACTAGGTGTGCTTTGGGCAGGCCTGTCGGAGTAGTAGACCCAGGAGACAGGCATTCCCTGTTGAATTTAGTGGTCTCATTTTGGAGACTTAAGTTGGGTAGGGTTCTGTGTTACTAGTTGTAGAGTGGCATTGAAGAGTGGTGCAAATGGTGTTGGCTGAAGTGTAAATAAATCCCCTAGGTACTTTATGGGTTTGTCACCTGTTACAATAAGCCTTAAAGTAGAGGCATCTGTAGTTTGCCATTTAATCTTAAAGGTAGTTTGTGTCAAGCCCTTTTTGCTCTGTCAGTATTTGAATGGTTGATACTGAATATGACAGATCTTCTAAAGATGTGAGAGATTAACTGGTTTCACTGCTCTTTTAGGAAAGTATGTTGTCTTCTTCTTCTACCCCCTGGACTTCACTTTTGTCTGTCCAACTGAAATTATTGCATACAGTGACAGAGCTGATGAATTCAAGAAAATTAACTGTGAAGTAATTGGAGCCTCTGTTGACTCTCACTTTTGTCACCTTGCCTGGTAAGAATCAGCCTTCTAACCCAATAGTATGGTCTGCCTGGTGTCAGTTTTTGCAGGAACTGAATCCGAAGTGTATTGCTTACTGAAGCATTAAACAAAGGCACCTGGGAAGTATTGATAGTGCCAGGTACTTCTAAAGAGAATGGAGCATACTGTTTGGTTCTTTTGTTGCCTTATGGCAGACAAGAGTATGATACTATAGACGGGATCAGCTTCTGTTGTACCTTATACTTCGTTCTGAACTGTCCATATGTTTAACATTTAAACTTCCTTCATTTAGGGTCAACACTCCTAAGAAACAAGGTGGTTTGGGTACTATGAAAATCCCGTTGATTTCTGACACAAAACGTACCATTGCTGAAGAATATGGAGTACTTAAAGAGGATCAAGGTATTGCATACAGGTAATATGCAAGAAGGTAAACTCGTGTCGTGGAGTCTTAAAATAGAGAAGGCACGTGCTTGAAAGTGAGATTTATTCTGATCAAAATTGTTTAGCACTCTTAACAAGCATTAGATGTCAGTTAAATGGAATTAATACTACACATTCAACTTAAGCTTAAGTTTTATGGATGATGATCCAAAACATCATTCCCCTAAAAGATAGGGCTTTCAAGCCTTGAAGGAGTTACCTTGGGCAACATCGTGATCCAAGGGGAGAATCCCTGGCTATAGAGTTGCTGTTCCAAGGAGGACTCACTCAATTTGCCCTCCAACAGGGCTCTGTTTATACCCTAGTTGAATTTGATCTGTGGTCATATACAGTCAGTGGTCTAGAAACCTCACTTGACAGAGGTGTTTCATTGGCTGAGGGCCTTGACTTTCCTATCCCTCAAGTGCTTGACCCCCAAACCCTGCAGCTTTGATCAGTTGAGAAGTTTCAGCCTTTACCAGGGTGGGTGTGCCTGCCACAACTTGCTGTTAAAATGTTGCGTTGTAATAAGTGAAGCATATCAGATGAACACAAAGCTTGCATATACTTGAATGCCTGCAGCAAGCTGTTAGCTATTCTAGATGTAAACTACTTCAAGGTATCAGACACTCCTACAAGGGCAGATGCTCTTTGGTTCTCCTTAGTGTTTTGACTTTTGATGGGTTTGGTAAGCTGGATGCTGCTTCCCTTTGATTACCTATCTGCCCAGTTGTATTGGGTTTGGCTGAGATGGAGTTAATGTTCCCCCATAGCAGCCCTCATGGCGCTGTGCCTTTCACTGAAGATAACACATGATGTTATGACTGCAGCAGCAGGGCTGGCGCAGCACCAAGGGGATGGGGTGGACAAGATCTTGGGAGGGGACATAACCAGGACAGCTGACCCAAACTGACCAAAGGACTATTCCACATCATATGATGTGAGCTCAGTAATAAAAGGGGGAGGAAGGGGGGCATCTGGTGGGAAAGACGACATCTGCCCCCAAACAACTGCTGTGCGTTTTGGAGCCCTGCTTCCCTGGAGAGGGCTGGACATCACCTGTTATGGAAAGTAGAGACTAAAGCTTAATTTTGCTTTGCTTCATGTGCGTGGCCTTGCCTTTCTTTGTTTGCTTGTTAAACTGCCTTTACCAAAACCTGTGGGCTGCTTTTATGTTGTTCTCTTCCCACTTGTTGTGCTGCGAGGGGTGTGGGGGGAGGACATAATAGAGAACGTTGGTGGGTACTTGGTGCTCAGCCAAGGTCGACCCACCACACCAGTGCAGAAGTCTCATGGAGGTGAGCTTCTGCAAACATTGGTAATGTAAGACCTACATAGTCATGAAACTGATTACAGGTATTTAGTCTAGTGATTAAAGTACAGATTAATTAAAAACCCAAGCCTTATCTTTTAGTTGACTGTTCAGTTAAAATTGCTGAGAGAGCAGAAAACTTCTGCTAACTCTTAATATGACTTTGGAGGACTGACTCAGCCATGGCTGGGTTGAGTTATTTGAGAGCTGTGCGTAGTTCTTTGAAAGTAAGAATGCCTCTTCACTATTTCCCTGGGTTTCTCTTCCATTTTGTTTCTCCACTAGTATCTTCCTTGCATAGGAAGTGTTTTTCTGCATTAATGGTTTGACTTGCCTCCTGTCCCTAGTTCCTGCTAAATGTTAAGCTTTCAACTGCTGATGTTTCAGAGCTATGCATACATATTTGTATTTACGAATTGGTCAGTAGTGCTAGATGATACAACTTACTGGTATAAAGGAATACGGAAGTTGAGGTTTTTGAAGCTCACTTGTGTCTAATCAGTCTTTTAAAAGCTGAGTTTAACTTCAGGGCTGCTTGGATTTTTTAGGGGTCTGTTCATAATTGATGAGAAGGGGATCTTGAGGCAGATAACAATCAATGATCTTCCTGTTGGCCGTTCTGTTGATGAAACACTCAGACTTGTCCAGGCCTTCCAGTTTACAGATAAACATGGAGAAGGTAAGACTTTTTCCTCCTTCTAATCTTATTTTTTTTTTCTAGAGAACAGTATTAATTAGGTAGGTTAAATTGAGGTTTGCTGAAAGGTGCTAAGTACAAGTATCTATCTGTTCCCAGGTAGTAATTGTGCCTCTTAAAACACAGCTTGTTTTGTAAAGCTACTTATTGGACACCATAGTGCTATATTTATCCTATTCCACTTAACTGTCCATTGAGTACTTGCTAATGTTAAAATGTCACTTAAGCCAGTTTGGTGCTGGATGTCTTGTTGAGCATAGAGTTGTCTCTTTCAAATAGACACAGGAAATAGTTGAGACAGAAATGAAGACCATGTAATAACTTAGCCTGCAAGGTAAGCATAATTTTGACTCTGCTCTCAGACTTGGTAGGCTGAGACCATCAGTACTAATGCAGTGTCTTACACAGTCTGTTAGACAAAGCATTTAAATTCACAGAAAGCCTGCTGATCTTTGTTCCCACGTGTAGTGAGGAGAAAACAGATGAGAGTCTGCCCACAGTGGTAAGGTGTGTGAGGCTGGTAGTTTTTCTGCAGCAATTTTTGAAAAAGGCACTGCAAGTGGATGGCTTAAACCAGGTTATGGAAACTCGAAACTACTATGTAGGTGGTAGTAGTCTTCAGCTGTGATTAATGATGTGTGTTGCTGCTGGTCATACTTGCTTCAGAACTGGTAAATCAATGTTAGATTTTAATAAAACAAGCTGCTATTGTGACTGTGCTATAGCCTGGAGAGTCAATATTTCTGAACTTGTATTCCATCCTGTGTCAGCTGAGGAGACATCTCTAATGTTTGATGGAGCAGTCACATGTCATGTAAATAGAGCCTTCTGGGGTTTAGTATGCCTTGAGTAGTCAAACTGGCAAAAGCTTTTCCTCCATAGCTAGGACTGCAGTCTCATCTAAACTAGGACAGACCAGAATAAGGTGTATAGCAACACTCGGAAGCTGAGAATAGTATAGCTAAAGTTGCCAGTCTTGTATGGAGCAAGCATCAAGCCCTGCATGGCTGTAGGTAAGAAAGACTGTGTCCAAAAAATGCTGCTCAGAATTTTTTTGCAATTTTGAGGGCATGCAACCTCTGCATCTTGGTAGCATTTTCATAGTCACATAGGGGAACTTGAGAGAGTTTAACTTTTTCCACCTCCACATTAAACTGGAGGACTAGGTTTGATTAATGATTAAGGAGAATAGACTTGACTGGATCCAAGGAGAGAAGTGTACTGTAGTTGTAAAGCCTTTCTCACCCTGGCTGGTGGGTGGGTACTGTCAAGCTTCTATGAAGCTTTTAAGCAGGGCGGGGAGAGGTGTATGTGTAAAGGGCCTATTGTTCCATGGGCAAACACCTGCTTCCTTGGGTGCTATTACCTAGTGAACAAATAGAAATGAGTAAAATAAGTTAACATAATGCTAGGCTGAATAATGCACTTTCTGTATGTTGCAAAGATGTATATGTGTTCTGAGTTGCTAGTTTGCTTTGAAGTTGTGTAAAACATGTTCTTGCAGGAGCAGGTGATAAGACTTAATCATTCTTATCATTTCAGTGTGCCCAGCTGGCTGGAAGCCTGGCAGTGACACAATCAAGCCTGATGTTCAGAAAAGTAAAGAGTATTTCGCCAAGCAGAAATAAACGTTCAGTCTGAGTGGAAACTAGTATGCCTTATATAAAGAGCAAGCATCAGTAACTGAACTTTGACTAAGTCATTGCATCTGAGTCAAGGGATCATGCTGTAGGTATAAACAGTAACTTTTTTACTTGAAGGAAAGTTTGTCCTGTTGACAGTACCTTCTTAGAAAATCTTAATGATCAATATCTGTACATTCAGCTCTGACTTTAGTGACAGTGCAGTGTTTGTGATTAGCCATGTGTTGCATATAGAACACTGGTATCCTTTTGTAACTCTATTAAACTTGTGGAAAGAGCATACTGTCTACTGTTTTTATGTATAGTTATCAGGAGACCAGAAGGCAGTGCAGGCTGCACGCCTGAAAACTCCATCTACTGAGCTGTCAGTAGACATCTCAATTCTTAAAAGCCTTTTAGAGCACCATTAGAATTTACATACTAACACTTAATTTTGGAGCAGTAAATACTCTTTACACTCTTTGACTTTGTGACTAGGTAGAGGAACATGGTTTGGTGTTAGTCTGTCAGACCTGTGCAGTACTACAGTGCCCAGAGCATGAAGCATAGATGTAACTGATAAGACTGGGTATATTTTCATGTACCATGTCAGATGATTCATTTCTACATCCACTTCAGTCAAAACTGACTTCATAATAAACTTCTGGGAGTCAATATTCAGTTTGAACGCTGTACAGGAGTGGGAGACTGGGCAGTCTGGACAACAAACTTCTTGGATATACAGTATTCATCCTGAGTTTTTTCCACTACATGGAAGTGAGAATATGCCAGTTATCCATTACCTTATAGCCATATAATTAAGGTCAAAAGAAGGGTGGCACTATAAAACTTGGTGCTTGGATATGCTCTGCATTGTCTTTAATCTTTGTATTACAAATGATTATGTGCATATTGTAAAACTTGAAGCATATGACTCTTGCCTTGTTATGCTAAAGCTGTCTGCTTGTGATAAAAGTCCTGAACTTCAGAGCTGAGGATTTTGGTAAGAAGCTATTGCCTGGCAATGTAAATGAATTAGAACCCTGTGATCTTTATGTACCTGTAGCTCTTAACCTTGTGTCTAACTTCAGCTCCTCAAGTAGTAAACAAGTTCTATCCTGCTTAAAGTGAGCAATAACGAAGTTGAGGCCTAGGGCTACTTAGGTGAGTCAGAAGTGAATGTTGCATGCCTTGAGTAGTGAACTTGTCTTGTGCAGGTAGAAAAAATATGGCAGAAGCCTTACTACAAATACTGCAATAAATGCTAAAATAGCTAATCCCCTGGGTCTTCCTTATGGGCACAGATCTTCCTGAAGATATGTGAAAGTGATGTTTAGATAATTTTTGCTTAGTATTTAAAATTCAAATTCTTCTCAAGATAACAAATGAGGATAACATCCTAGGGAGGCACTACAAAGTAACTGGAGCATTTTTATACAGATATATATAAGATATGGTTCAAGGTAAGAGAATACTAATCAGTGTATCTTTTTTCTATCAAAGTCTCCTAGCAAATGAAAAGGAGTAGTCAGGGCTTTCGTTGTATCTAGCAGCTATGCTAANTACTAATCAGTGTATCTTTTTTCTATCAAAGTCTCCTAGCAAATGAAAAGGAGTAGTCAGGGCTTTCCTTAGTTGTATCTAGCAGCTATGCTAGCCTTGAAATGTTACAAAATTCATTACAGGAGTTTTCTGGAGGGTCCACATCTGTGGGATGAGTGACTTATCTTACTGAGAAGTAAAAGGGCACCTCCTCCTTTGACTGGGTCATTACATCATATGAAATCATAGAATCAATGCTACATGAAGTCCTGGTGACTCCTGATAGCATGGCAGATGAGCCTGTTCTGTGCCCAGATGGAGGGCTTTTACATTAATGACCAAGTTCAGCCCCATCACCATGATACAAAGAGCCTTTCTTAAATCCTTCAAGTGTGTTCAGTGTTAAAATGTAAGCATCACATTTTGAAGGAACAGACTTACTAGCTGCTCTCTCCCCTACCCCCTTCTGATAGGGGATGAAGAGATTTCCTCCAAAAAGCTAGAGGTGCTCGTCACGTGCCATCCTAGACTCTCGGAGGAAGAAGGTCTGACGACTCAGAGCTTCCAGACCCTAACGGCTGTAGCTGCTAGCTCCGGCGGCAGCAAGTCGGCAGCCTCCCACTCCCCTCACGGGGGGCGCTGCGCTGCCCGCAGTTTCCAAGTGCCGCAGCTGCGCCAGCACGCGTTGGGGCCAGAGATTGGCTGCGGCCGGGGGCGCGCGGGGCTTGCCCCGCCTCCCTGCGCTGGGCGTGGCCTGGCGGTGTCCCGCGACCTGCGACGGGAGATTGTGGCCTCTGCTGGAAAAACAGGCCGGAGCTAACCTGGTAGGACAGCAGGGCATAGGAGTGTCCTGTAAACATACTTGTGGTTTTATTTTCTTTAACCCACCCCTCCGATGTAGGTGTTTCGAGTGGGAACGTCAGTTACTTTTGTGTACTGGTCGTGTGGAGACTTGAGCTCTGAGGGGGAGAAACATAAAATGTGACTTTAAATATTTGACATACAAAGCCTAACCTTGACTAGATTTTGTGCATCTTTTAGGAGTATGTCAATTCAAAATTAACAACTGCATATTTATTTATTTTTAAATGTTTATAAGAAAAAAATCTGCTTAGTAATGTGTAAAAAAAAAAAAAAAAAGCACATTGAGTTTTGAAAAATACTCCAAAAAGTTACTAAATTTATGAAGTACTATTTTCTTAACAAGCACTCCAGCCTTTTTATCAGGCTTTTGATGAATAGGTTATTGGATTGTCCAACAAATCAATACAGTACAAAGAACAAAAGCAGGTAGTTTACATCTCACAGGTATTGCAAAATGATGCACTTTGGTTAGGAAAGTATGTTCATAAAACCCTATGACTGCAGGTTTTAGTAATGTTACATATCAAAGCAGTCATACAAAGATTATTTTAAAACAAAGGAGTTTATCGTATTAATTTTAAAAATATAAATATCCTTTGACATTTTCACTGGGTCTGATGTTCAGTATTAAATGATAGTCTGCGTAAATGTATATTCTGAAGTATCTTGCTAGACAGATAAAGCAGAGAGGACTTAAAGCAGAGATGTCATGGTTCTATGTTGCAAAGGGTGAAATAAGGTTAAGTGCAGAGGAGTGATGTGAAGCCATCTGATAGTTAGCTCTGTCCAGTGTGTACTAGTAGGAATGCAGCACATTTGGACATCAGTTCAGAAAGCATATTAAAGGTGCCATTGCCTTTTCCTGATACAAATTAATGGTACATAGAAGAACTCTCACTGAATTAGAAAATTGGAGAAATGGGACTACTGTGGTTTAACCCTAGCTGGCAACTAAGCTCACTCCTGCAGTGGGATGAGGAGGACAAAAAGAAAATCTTGTGGGTTGAGATAATAGCTTAATAACTAAACTAAAACATAATACCTATTGTAATTAAAATGAATATAGCAAAGAGAGAAAGAAATCAGGTCAGGTCAGCTGTCCTAGCCATGCTCCCTCTCAGCTTCTTCTGCACGTCCTTGCTGGCAGAGCATAGGAAAGTGAAATGTTCTTTACTTAGGACAAGCACTACTCTGCAACAAGTAAAAACACCAATGTGTTATCAAGGTTGTACTCACACTATATCCAGTTCACAGCACTGCACCAGCTACTAGGGAGAAAATTAACTATATCCCATATACATATATCCTATAAACCCAGGAAAAGCAGGTATCTTTTTGATCATGAATATATTAACTTCTATTTTTAATATCACAGTATGTGATATCAGAAGAGAAAAACAGATGAAATGGCGTTTAATGTGCAGTCAGAACTGATTTTGCTTTGACTGTCTAAACGTCTGTGTTTCTATTAGGTTGCTAGTCAGTGTCTTCACCTGTAATTGCCGTGTAATATGAACACCTTACAGAATACAAGAGTATGGTATTACAGAATGGCATTTCAGGCCAAAGGCTGTGCAAATCAAATGACTCTGCATAATCAACTCATCTGTGCTGCACACACTTCCTTGGCTGCAGGACACTAGGTTGCCATCATGCTCTGAATGGTTAGCAGTGCTCTTGAACAAGCAATTTGCTTGTGTTAAATTCTTCTCGCCACACCTAGTGATGATAGGTTGGGACTTTAATGTGAAACTTGGCTCTTTCACCTGAAACTTAAATCTTCATACATATTATTGGACACATATCTGAATCTAAAATGTTCCTGTGCAAGATACCCTTTGACCATAGATATACAAGTATATATATATATGAATATACGTGAAGTCATTAAGATCGCACTGCCCTCTGAAATTGTGAGTCCAGTAGGTTTATGTTCCATATTCTATAGCAATATATTTTTGAAGTATCTGCATTGACAAATGAAATTAATATCCTTTGTCAAGACAGACAAAAAATTTTAATCTACTTAAAACATAATGTAATTGAAAATTATTTCATAAAATTAACTTTTCAGAAAAATAAGATTAATTTCTTTTTTATTGCTGTTAAAAGACTGAATCAACAGCAAATGGTTCAGGAAGACTAGTCAGAATAATACTGGAAAAAGGGTTATGACATGAAATCAAATCTAAACCTAGCTAATAAAATCCTTTAAAGGGAATAAGAAGTTTCATGTATTCGTAGAAAAATGAATGATTCTGCACAAATTTAAGATTCTGTAAGGTGTAATTTTCAACCCAGAAAATTCTCCCATCCCTTCCTATTTTTAATTTACATACAGGAATTCGCCTATCCAATGCTTTGTTTCACATGAGGGGACAAAAAAACCCACCAAAACCAGAGCAAGTTAGTGTAAAGGTATATGATTTCCAGAAACTTTGATGGCAGAAAAAAAACAGTGTTTTGGGGAAATAAAACATGCAGCTATTAAAAATAAAATTGCTTGCTTACTGTAATATTTACAAACAACAACAAAAATAACAAAATGAGAAATGTATTATAGATGTAATATCAATGAATGACAGTTATGACATTTCTTTTTTCAGGAAGTAGCTATTTGAAATACTTTTTATACATAATCACATTTTGCAGATTGTGATACATTATTGGAGAGATCTTAAACATTCCACTTTAGTATCTTATTGCTCATTCTGTGGTATTTTGTTTTTAAGTTTCCCTATTGGGGAAAAATTACAACCCTATTTTTCATCAAAACTACTGTTTTTATAAGGAATGTGAACATCTATTTGTTTTTTTTTTTTTAGTCACAGAGAGAAAAGAAAAGCACATTTGTGTTCCTTGACTCTTTCTGTTTCCTCCCTGGAAACATAGGAGGGAAGTGCTTAGTTCACAAACGTGATGGATGATCTGTCACAGGATATATGATAGGATGGGAAGCCAACATAACAGCAAAAAAAGTTTCATGAATACATTTGTCCATTTTGGTAGATGAATCTGTGAAAGTTAAGCTGGCTCTGCTGCAGGAAAAGGCAACGCCTACTTCACCTTACAGCAAGATCTTTTGGAACTGCTGCCACTTAAATCAGTATTCATAACTAACTTTTTAAATGTACTTTTTGCATGGGGCTGGACAAAGAGTGCAGATTCAGTTCTTTGGGTTTTTTTAGTCAAAATCAAGTCACTGTGCACTTTTGGTAATTTAAACCATGTTAAGTAAATACCCAACCATATTTGGTCACAAATTAGTGAAATATGATGTATATATGAGTCAAATCATACTTGTGACCCAGAGGAGGGCAATCGAGCCCTAACAAAAACAAAACTACAAACCAACCAACCAAAACAAAAACAACAATCAAACAAACAGAAACACCATGGGTAAAACAACATGTACACTGTTCTCATGAGGTTGGCTATTTTTGTCTGACACACCAGCACTGATTTATACAGCAAACCATCTTCAGTCTTCTATAGTTTAGAGGAAGAGAGGACTGTTACAGGCAGCCCTTTTTATAGGAAATAAGGCAATATCAGCAATTAAGTTTGCCAAACTCCACTTCATACCCCAAAGAAACAGTAGTGCTTATTCTTGCACCACTGAGATGTAAATGATTTAACTGGTACAAAACCCCGAAAAAAACCAACAAAACACAAAATCCCTCAACTGTTTTCTCAAGTGTTTTTCCCTTTCTAAGCAAAAATCCTGATAGCTGATTAGATAGTGTTTTGTATTTAATTGGTATTTTCTGTCACATCTTTAATCTTAATAAAAAACTCAGTTATTTTCTTAATGAAGTAAAAAGAAGGCAATTTTAACTGAAGGAGATGGATGATAAATGTTATGTGCATAAAAATTACAGATTTGTTCATTTTCTATGTATTTATAGCTTGAAATAGACCTAGTATCTTATTGCTAAAACCGAATTAAAATTCAAGTAGCTTTTCTTTTTTACTGTTCAGCTCTTGCATACTCACCCTATGGGCCATATTGAAGGGAAAAAAAATCTTTAATAAATGTTTAAAAATTAATATTTAGAGAAAAACTCACTATCTAAAAATGTAAAATGTGTTACCTGAACTAGTAAATCTATCCAAATATTTGCAGTTACTTGTTTGACATTTGTAAATGCTGAAAGTCAGAATGTCTTCACAGTGCCTCAGGATCCAAGAATGATCTGTTCCTCACCATGCCTAGTCTTATCCCAAGATACGAGATAAGTCAAACAGGTTCTCAAACTTTTATAAGCCAAAGACTGTTCTACTCCAACCAGCAATAAAAGAAAATGACTAGCTGCAGCTGTGAATCTCTGTGACCTGGCCACAAGAGAAAGCCACTCCAAAATGGAGTGGAATTCACTCCAAAATGACTGCAGCAGGAGTAGCTATGTTATTAAACATATTTATACTCTGTTCTGCCTGACAGAACTGCATTATCAGAAGCACAAAGAACAGAGATTTGCCCTTGCTGAGACTCAGTATTCACTAATAGGTTTTAACAAATAAGAACTGCTGGCATTACTTTTAAGTTACTGAGGGAAAATCCCTCAAATATCAGTTATGTATCACTGGACATCCTGAACTTCTGTTACTGCAAGAATGGAGGAGAAAATCAAGGGCACTATCATGTGCTTGCTGTTAAATCATCTTGTTGAAATGCTGGAATGACCTGTGAAAGGCAAACATGTATTGGATATTCTCTTTTGTTTTCAGAGATTGGATTTTGTGTGCCTGAGGTAGCTCACTATTTTCAATATGTTAAAACCAGTGATCGATTCTCACTTTAACTTCTTCAATTCTCCACAAGTTTATTAGTGCGTTGTTTAAGAAAAAAATACTCAGTACTGAGGGTTACTTACAATTTTGTATATTTTATTAACAAAAATACCATGTGAAGAGAAATAAATTACACAAATTGACATGAAATGGCTACGGTAATCTGTTCAAGAAATGAACTAAGATGAAATATTAAATATTTGTAAGAAATCAACACCAAAGTAGCAGAATATTTTACTTTAAATTTTAATGTACAAAAATAAATCTGATTCCATTCTGTATTTATCCTTCCAAGAGAATCAGTATTTTGTGTATGTTACTAATGTGAACCATTAACTTAAGTCCCTGTTAGATTACAGTTCAATTGGGAAGTTCTAGAAGGTCAACCAACAATTCAACCAGAAGTAATTTTACTACAAAAGAGAATAATTTTTTGAATCATTATTTTGCTTAAATTGAGAATCACAGTACCACTGTCACACATTGAGGTGTCTGCTTTAGTCAGATGTAGTAAACAAAGCATGGAAAGCAACAAAGACTTTTTTGTAACAGCAAATACACTGAACAAACCCCAGTGATCACATGCTCATTGCTCCGTTTACAGGAAAGCAAACTTGTAATGCTGAATTTTGATTATGCTTGTTAGTATACAGACTGTGACATTGTGAGGACAGTTTAGCATTTGATTCTCCAAAAGGTATGAAGAATCACAACATAAAAAGGGCCTAATTCTGCAAAGTGAGTGTTTTCACATTATCATGTTAATATAATGGAAACAGAAAAAGTGCAAAGCAGTTTGCAGCACTGCACTGTAGTCAAGTAACAAAACTCCCCCAAAATATTTTAATTATATATTATTTTAATAAGGCCTGAGCATCATAGTGCTCCAAGATAAATTCCTAATTCACAGTGCCACTGTAAACTTTTAATAAATTTAACAAGACAAAGTAATCTAAAAAAAAGTGTTTTGTCTGAAGATGTTTAATCCAGCAGTATAAGTAACGTGAATGTCATCAGTATTTTTTTCCTCTGCTCGTTTGCCTGTGTGTGTGACAGCACTTCATGCAATGTTTTTTACATGCATGCAGGTTTACAATCTTCCCATGCAGAAAGTACAACAGGAAACAATAGCAGTAAAACTGTGGGGTGGATATGTGTGGTGTGTGCTGGCACAGCACTGAAAAAATATTTTAAATACAAACCTTATCTACCTTAGAAAGGTCATGAGAATTGTCTTTCTCTTTCAATTATCTTGAGTAAAAACTCCACTCCCAGACATTTTTCCGAAGATTTTAGTTAGCTTGCTCTGTACACTTAGTAAATGCTTAAAACTGACCTAAAGACATCACCTTGTTCTGAGAAGCTGACCCTGGACAAAGGGGAAATAGAAAACTTGAGCTGTGACCTGTCCTGTCACTTTTGCAACGACCCTGAATGAGGTGGCTGCTGTTGGCTGTTTTCCTCACTTCAGCTCCATGTACAGGACCACACTACTCAGTAAAACAATCTCTGGGGAATGTTCTTTTGCATGTTAAAGAAAGGACATATTAACAGATTTCTTAATTAAATTAAGCCAGCTTCACTGCAAGTGAAGGAATACAGGGCAAATTTTCTTTCTAAGAAGGCAAGACTGAAAAGCCTGAACTCTTGTTCTCTAAGGAGAGTAAGGTAATATTTTATTACACAGGGTAATAAAATGCTGGATGCATCTAAAAACATATCTGCCCAGACTTCAAATGAAAAAAAATATTTTTGGAGTAACATGACTGAACAGATGGCTCCTACCTTCCTCCACGCCACAAGTGCTCTGACACAGTTCTCCCTCTTACTCTGAGAAGCTGATGTTTAGACTGAAATGCTGCACACGCTACTTGGATTTGCCACCTCTTGATCAGCACAAAGTCCTCAGCACTGTGGCAAAGAAGGTGCTGATGAATTATACTTTGCTTGCACTCTGCACCTTCATGGAGCCATATTACTCAGTGAAATGTGCTTCTCTGGGCTTCATGTGTCAGCCCTAGCAGTCTGAATCTCTCTGCTGGAGGAGTGGCAAAGTAGACTTTTTGCTCCTCTGAATACCTTTCCTTCACTTCAATGATGTCCCTGTAGCAGCCGTCCCGCCAGTGGAAATTGAATTGCTCCAGCAACTCAATTCTTTTCTCCTCTGTGCTCACACAGTCGATAGGGGCAGACTGTTCAAGGAACAGTACCTGAATATCTGGGAACAGAAGGAGACCCCGGATAGCAAACCAGCCACCATACTTGGGATGGATGCATACACCATAGATCTTCTGGAAGACAGAAAAAGAGAATGATCTAGGATCATCAAGCTTTGATGCAACTTCTCAAACTCCTACCCCTCTGTTGGAGTACCACATAGAGAAGAAAGGAAAACACTGCATTTCATTCCCATTTTCCTGTGCCCTCACACACCACCCTCTAATGTGGGGAGAGGTCCCTTTTTGAAAATTAAACACAGAAATAAACCACAGGGCAGTTTATTTTTCCTATTTATAATGCTCCAAGCAACAAGTCATCTTTTACACTAAAATTTATTCTCGTAAGTAGGTTTAATAGATCCAGATATTCTTCTCCATGTATATATCTCCCTATGACCTCAAGAATCTTGTAAGCTTCCAACTCCTGTCTGAAACACTGTAGTATGCATCCACATGTGATCTGGACATATCTTCCTGCCAGAAGAATTGATAAGTAAACAATAGTTGCACAATTCAGTGATTGAAGTTTAGTGGTTCTTCCCAAACTGTGGTTTTGCCTCACCTTTTCCCCCCAAGGATCAAGCTTCACATCCTTCCTTTGGTAATAATACGCAGCTCCAGCAACATGGGCAGCTGTCTGCGCCAAGAACTTGGGCTTTCGGCTTGGTAGAATCTCATAATCAAAGATGATGTCCACCTTCTGGTCAGGGAATTTCTGGGAAAATGAAAGAACATCAGCCCTGGCTCATGGAGGTGATTTGCCACTGCAAAAGTGCTGGATGCTGGCAAATCAGACCTGTGTGAAGCCTGCTGATTTCCACATCCTGCTACTGAAATCTATCAGCAGGCTTGTAGCCTTGGATTTTCAGAGGATGACTGTAAAGCTCTACATAGCTACAAGCTGTAACAGCAAAGAGACAGAGTATGCAAGCAAAGCAGGTCAACAGCCTGCTGGTGCTCTTACCATCATGAATAATGCTTTACCCTCTCAAAGAGCAAGGACAGGAACCTGGAAGGCTCTGTCTACTGCTCAACCCACCTAGTTATAGTCACAATAGTAAAAAGAATTGATATTTCAGGTTCTTACCTCCTTCACACGTGATAAATGATGAGAGACACACTGATCCACAGGATCCCTGATTATTTTTAACCGTTCTTTGTTCACAAAAGGTTTAAGAGCTTTGTCAAACATTGAAGGTGTGCTGAGGACCACAAAGGCCAGTGTGTCATCTGGGTAGGGGAGATGAAAGGCTGGCTGCAGAACAGCATTGTACCATCCAACCTTTGGCAAATAAAAACAAATCTCCATTAAAACAGGGACATCAGTCTTGTGCTAGTGGGCATGCAGGAATTTTAAAAAGTGAAAGAAGTGTAGCCACCTTCCTTTGCACCCCAGATATGCAGCCTGCCTAGTGCCTTCCATTCAAACCAAGCTGTTTTGCATACGAGATTTACAGTTTCTGTAAGCTGTAAGTGAAGAGATAAGAATCATCCACTGCATTCAGCTGAAGACTGCCCTTTATCCAGCTCTGCTCAGAAACTGTAGCGGGAAGTATAAGCAACCAGTCTTGCCAATGCAAATCAGATGTTTTAGTTTAGATAAAACTTTCACAGTTTTTTTTAATCCTTCATCTTTGGCCAGGAAGAAACCGGTACTTCTGTTTTGCTCATGTGACAAGTTGTGTGGTTTATTTCTTCACCAGGAAACATTTATGTATGGAACTGAAGCATGTGAAGTTCCTAGCAGAGCTAAAATCCCCCAAAACTGTCAGCTGTAGCACATGGATTGTGACACAGCTGTATTTTGATATTTGTTTCAGGGCTGGATGTGAAATACGGGATCAAGCCAGGGCAGCAGGAAGACATGACCATGGGAATAGGGCTCAGACCAGCAACTGCCAAGCAGGAAGTAATGGCTGAAACCCCCTGCATTCCACTGCTAACATACTGCACAAAACCACCAGTCTGTTTATAGCATATCACAACTCCGACTCCTCTGAGATGCTACAAAGATGAGAACTAAGATTCAGAGAAACGTCAAGTAATGCAACTCCAATATTTAGTCCGAAAATGGAATATACACCTCTAAATATCAGTGAAATTAATCTGAAAGTGACTTTACAGGTGACAGTGGCAGAGACCTGCCCATATGGAAACACAGAATCAAATCTAAGTTTACCACAAAGATACACTCTTATATCAATCCCAAAGTTTCATCAGTTTTGTGGATCTTGTTTAAGATGCTGAATCAAGATGTTACAAGAAATCAAGATGTGAATCTAGGGATTGCTGATTTCCCTGTATATATCAGTCAGTGCACCAGGGCTAGCTGTGTGAAAGAGATACAGCACTCTAAGGTTTACCTCTGGTAGCTGTAAATCTTTTTGATCTGGGTTCTGCCCCTAATTCTGCTGCTGTGCTTTGGGAAAGGCAGCGTTAAGTTCTTCTCCAAATTCTGGAGATTTCACTTCTCTCCCTTTTACTGCTAGGTCACCACTGAACCGTGTCCCTCAGCGACACATCTACATGTCTTTTGAACATCTGCAGGGATGGTAACTCAACCACTTCCCTGCGGAGCCTGTTCCAGTGCTTTACAAGCCTTTCAGCAAAGAATATAGACAGGAAATACAAATATTTCAGGGAACAAATACAATATTCCCCAAGGAAGGGAAGGTCATGTTTATTGTAGATTAATTTGTACTTGATTGTACATTCACCTTTGATATTGCAGATTGTCCCTGGAGTGGGCCAAGAAAAAACCCTTATGTTTTGGTGGAAACTGACTGTATAGAGCTCAGCACAGGGTACAGAGGAAGAGGCCACCTCAGTTGCGAGGGAGACTCAGTGAGCTGAGTATCAGGAGGCCATTTACAAGTAAACGGATGAGGTCGCCTGCACTTCAGCACACACGTGTTCCTACATTTAGTTTAAAATTTAAGCTTGCATAGAGGACTTTACTCTCTACTGGTCCAGCTCTCCTGACCTTATCAAACTGGGACTAACATAAAGGTTCTGAGCAAACCTGCAGTTCAGCCGGTGCTCAGGCACAGCAATAACCTTGAGCTGCATTACCGGGCTGACTGAATAGTCCTCTCACGCTTGCTCATTAACCCGCTGTAGCAGCAGCGTAACACGGCTCCTCAGGCGCATTTCCAGCCCCAACCCACGAAGCGCTGTGCCAAGGCCCAGGGCCCGGTCAGTAGAGGGGAGCCTTGGATTCCCCCGCGGCAGCGCCCGCCCGGTCTGCCTCCCCCGCATCCGGAGGAGGTGCTGCGGCGCCGCGGGGGTCTAGCACCAGTCATCAGTCACTCGCAGACGATCGTTTCACCCTAGGATCGAGATTGTGGGGCGGAGCGGCGGCCACCGAGGCTCAGGCAAGCAGTGCCGCCTGCCGTCTGCGAGGAGCACAGCGGGCCCCGCGTCATTACCGCGGGGACTAGAACTGCCTGCCCCAGGCCCGGGCAGCGCTGCGGGTGGGAGCCTCGGCCCAGACGAAGCAGCCTCCAAGCCGGCGGCGGCGCAGTTCCCTCCAGCCAGGGCTGACCGAGGCAGCCAAGAGCCGGCCCTCCCAGAAGCACTCGCCGCAGGGCACCCGGCGGAACAGGCGCTTCTCCGCGGCACCGTTCACCTCAATGGCCACCGCCTGCTCCGGGAACCGCCACCGCCCCGCGCTCCTTCCAACCCCAGCAACGGTGACGTCGCTCTGGGTGACGTCACGGAGAGTCTCGCGTCATGTCAATACCTTGAAGGCGTGCACCTCAAAGCCGAAGGGACCCAGAGCGCCGCGGAGCCGCTCCGCCACGCGCTCCTCCATGCCACCCGCCTTGCGGGGCATGGCGGGAAGAGTAGTTCGGACAGTCCGGCGGCGCGCGATGCACCACGGGAAGCGCGGTGGTGTCGACCCCCCGCAGCGCCGCGTCTCTTAGGCGACGGCCCGCCGCGCAAGGCCCTCTGGGATTGGTAGCGCGCACTTCTCCCACGTCCGCGCGAACCCGTCCCGTGTGGAATCCATGTTCCGGCTTGGACTGTGTCCCGGCGGGCTCTCCTTGTCCTCCCGGGCACTCCATGTCCCAACAGGCATGTGCAGTGTGAGGGGCAGTTCTGGCAGCTGGGCGCCCCCAAGGAGTTACCGGGCTTTTCAGAGTCAGGATCGTTAAGGCTGGATAATACCTTTAAGGTGATGGATGCCATCGGTTAACCCAGCACTGCTAGGTCACCACTGAACCGTGTCTCTCAGCGCCACATCTACATGTCTTCTGAACACCTGCAGGGATGGTAACTCAACCACTTTTCCTGGGGAGCCTGTTCCAGTGCTTTACAAGCCTTTCAGCAAAGAACTTTTACCTAATGTCCAACCTAAACCTCCCCTGGCACAATTTGAAACCATTTCCTCTTGTCCTATCACTTGTTTCTTGAGAGAAGAGACTGACTCCCACCTTGCTACAACCTCCATTCAGGTGAGCCTCCTTCTCTCCAGGCTAAACAATCTCGATTCCCTCAGCCACTCCTTGTAAGAGTTTTGCTCTAGACCATTCACAAGCTTTGCTGCCTTTCTTTGGATGTACTCCAGCATCTCAGTGTCCTTCTTACAGTGAGGGGCCCAAAACTGAACACAGTATCTGAGGTGCAACCTCACCAGCGCTGAGTACAGGGAGGCAATCACTTCACTAGTTCTGCTGGCCACACTGTTTCTGATACAAGCCAGGATGTCATTGGCCTTCTTGGCTGCCTGGGCACATCGCTAGCTCGTATTCAGCCAGTTGTCCCCAGACAGTAGTTGAGGCTCTGGGAGTTCAGCTGCAGAGCAAGGCACCTGGGTGAGTGGCACCAGGGTGCTGTAGAGCAGAGTTTGCTCCACTTGTGTTCCCTTGCAGCCGCTGGTGAGCTCCTGCTGTCCTGATGTAGTGCATTGCTCCTGTGGTGGATCAGTGGTTGCACTGATAATCTCAGTACAGGCCTACCATTTCTAATGGCTGCGTGTGATTGTGTAGTTTGAGTAGGAAAGGAAAGAATTTTGGTATCTTGATGTGTGCCCTGGCTGGTTTCCAAACTCCTGGCTGAGGCGCTAGCTGAGGCAAGTTTAACGATGCGGCAGGCCCAGGTGGGCTCCTTCCTTCACAGCCCCTGGTAATATCTGTTGCTTTTGATCTTTGGTGTTTGCAGCTTGACAGACCAGGCCCTGAGAACGCTGCGATTGAAAAGCGCCTGCCTGGCAGCCAGCAGCCATGTCATACCTGCATGTGTCTCCCACACTGCAGTGAGGCAACGGTAGAGCCATCCCAAACTAAGGTGATTTGAGGGCTCTGGTGAGATTGCCCTGCTGTTAAGAGTGAGTTTTCCTAGCATAGGTGCACAGTGCGTGTGCCATCTGTGCTATACCACTCTGTTGTGCATATTTTTCTTTCATCATGCCCTGTTTGAAAGCCCCACCTTCCTGTGTGGGTGGACGCTGCTCACTAAAACAGTTAGCAAAGCCTCTGTGCTGATAATCCTTTCTCTCCCCCCACCTGAAAGTACATGTTTTTTGCAACTTCCCTATTCCCTGCCAACACATTTGCCACATTGGAGATCAAGCCTCAGATTTGGATGTCCTTACCCTAATCTTTATAGCAGCTTAGCATGATCGTTGTAGTTCTTGTGCAATGTTCTTCAGCCATTATTCCTGAGGTTTATGAAGTGTCAGGACACCAGATCTGCAAATTCTTGGGGATGGAGTTACTTCAGATATGCAAACTTCTTTATTTGTGGAGTTCCTTTACATCTTCTAGAACCCCACTAATTGTTTCTTACTGTATCTGTGCCTTCTGCAGGAGCAAGGCAGAAAGACCTCATCAATTTTGAATAGAATTAATGTTTTTTCTCCCTAGGTCTCCCTGTATTTCCAACTTCTGAAGTTGAACCAGTTTACTAACTATATTCTTTCCTGAACTAAGTTACTCTTATACAAAATCAGTTTCTGCCCATCCACTCAGATCAGTGAATTGCTTGCTCAGTTTGTGAATTGACTAAAGCAGGAGAGAGAGCTCCAGCAGGAGCAGATCAATAAACTAGAATGTAATGAAGGTAAAGGCACTGGAAATGAAGCATTGATGGTTACAGGAGTCTCTTACACATATCACTTCTTGCCTAAGTTGCTGAAATCCTGCTGAAGAAACAACAGACTGTGAGTGTAGCCTGGCCCAATGTAGTTCCATCTCAATGCTAAAAAACTGAGCACAAACTGTTGGACACAAGGCAGAAAGGGCTTCTTGAAATTTTTGTTTCTTCATTTGCCTTTTCTTTAGTGATCTGAAAACCTGAGAAGCACCTTTGCTTCCCAGAAGAGAAAATAGACAGTGTAACAAAGTTCAAGTGGTTTCCTGGAAGGCCTTGACCAAGCTTGGTCTAGAGTCAGATATCCTCACATGGAGCCCTTTTCTGAAACTCTTGTGAAACACAATAATTAGGCAGCTGGCCAAGTTGTCTTTCAGGGTGATTAGCTCAAATATTTCAGTTCTCAATGTGCTTCTTACCTGTTTTTCTGTCTGTTTTTCATGCCTTCAGGAAAACAAAACCAGGGAACACTCTTGAACTGGCAGTGCTGGAGGAGAAGTAAAGAAGAATACACAAGGCTGGTAAGCTGTGAGTCCATCATGTGCTCAGGGAGAGCTGTGGGAGGAAAATGTGTGTAAGGCTTGCCTGCAGCCTTTGAATCCACCCTTAGCCTTGGGAGAGATGTAGGTGGATATAGTTTTGGAAGGCTTTGCCTGGTGCTAGATCTGCTGAACAGCCACAAAGCAGAATCTTACAGTTTAGACAAACTCAGCATGGAAGTGTGGAGCACCCAAGAGAAGGTCAGCCACATGAGGTGGAGGGGATACACATTCAGGGAATTTGGGGGATGCCCTGGTCTGTTTGTGCAACGTGAGATCTGCTGCAGGGACAAGAGCAACTCTTGGGTTTCAAGGGGATTAACTGCCTAGATGCTGCATTTGTGTGTCACAGGAGAGTGCTGCTGGCTGGTGGCCTTTCAGAGCTTTGCAGGACAGCTATTATTGTTGCAGCTCGCTTTCACAGGGGCTGGATTGGCAAGCTCAGAGATGGTGGGTACTGATCTCTCGTCTTGCTGTTCTTGTCTACCAGCTGTCCTTTTGTACCTGCCTGGATAGACTATTTGTCTTGTGGAGCACAGTTCACTTCCATGGCTAGTATGGTACTGGCTTTACTTATCCTGAAGGTAGTAGATTTGTCAGCTTTGTGAGAAGAGGTTTTTTGTTTAAATCCTCAGCTGGTAAAACTTGAAGTATGCATGGCAAAAGTGTCTGCCCTCTCTGGGAGAGGACCTCTGGCTACATGGGGGCAAGGCATTCAGTCCTTCTGAAACAGCTAGTGAAGGGAGTGAAATGGCAACCTTTGTTACTGAGACAGTGTATCCTGAAGGTTAGCACCTTCAGCTTATTCTATACAGGCATTGAGAATAGTTACCTCCTGTTCCCTTCCCAGCTGTCCTTGGAGCTGGGCTGGCAGAATCTGAGTTAGCTCATGGCTTTCGTGAGATATCTCATCCCTCTTATTTAATAAGGAGTGTTCCCATCTCCTACTCAAGCCCTCTGTCAGGGCAGTGATGGACTCCACATGCTCCTGGTTGCTAGTTGAACAGTAGCTTACTTGCCTTTTACTGAAATGAATGGAAATAATAATCGGTGCCTTAAGATGTGCTCATTTGAATTGCCTAAGCTCTCATTCTTTCCCATTTCTCTCAGCTGCCTTCACTTTCCTTTCTCACCATGCTTGGCTGGTGGGAACTAGCTTTGTTTGTGCTTCTAACCTCTGCTAGCTTAGCCCTTGCTCTCCTCCCACCCCTACTCGAGGGCTCTGACCTGCTCTCTGGAGAGAAATGAGTGACATCAGAGCTTCCTTGCTAAGGATCCTTAGATCTTTCTGGCTCTGTTTAATTGTATCCTCTGCCCAACCTCAGCTGCCCTTGGACAGCTGCCAGATGTCCTAGCTGTCACAGGTTTAGCTGAGGATTCATGTCACTGTTCCCAGCATTCACTTCCCCATACAGCTTTCTGCTAGAGTAAAACAGCATCCAGACGACTTTATGCATCACTCCTCTGGGGGAAGGCAGTGACACCTCTGTGAGGTATCTGTGTCCCAGGTATGGTTTGGTTTTGTTGTTTGTTTTTTTAAACTATTATTAGGAAAAATACAATGCTCTCATTCACCTCCCTCAGGCTAATGTTGATGTCACATGGGCTATACTCTAATTTGATGTCATCATAAAGTCGTCATCGTGGCTAGGCTTCACGAACGAAGATCCAGGGAGGGCTCCATCCACGCTCCTCATCAGTGCCTTTTCCAAGCGTGCTGATAAAAAGAGGATAGCGGATAGCACCCTCGAGCCTGCGCAATGGATTTTTTTTAGGTGAGACACAGCATGCACAGAGCTGGACCCACCCTTTAGTCCTAAGGTTCATCTGCCAGGGCCTAGCAAGCTTGGACGCTGGCAGCGAAGTCCTTAGGACGGAGGTTTAACCTCTTAGATGGAAGGCCTTACAGGGCTAAACGAGCTCCATCTGCCTGGGTTTGGAATCAGAGTTGTCCCTCTCCTAGGATGACTGCCAGAAGGCTAATGAGCTCATCCTACCCATACAAGGATTATAGGAATATGGGTATCACTCCCCACACTTTACCGTGGGTAATGAGTTTAATGCTCCCTCTGCTGTCGGCACAGTTATGGCACCAGGGGCCACAGGAGACCACAAGTGGTTTTCAGACTGTGCCTGCATCATAAAGTATTCACACAGAAAAGATCTTTCATTCTCTCTCTTCTCCAGAATAGTAAATAAGTATCACCAAGACACAATGTTGCACTGCTTGTAATGAAAGGGACTTTCCTTCTGGTTTCNGTATGGTTTGGTTTTGTTGTTTGTTTTTTTTAACTATTATTAGGAAAAATACAATGCTCTCATTCACCTCCCTCAGGCTAATGTTGATGTCACATGGGCTATACTCTAATTTGATGTCATCATAAAGTCGTCATNTCTGTTAAAGATCTGTTGCTCTGCATTAGGCAGGAGCTTGAGAGACATAGTCATACAAATTGTTTGAAGACTCATGGCGATTTGGTAACTGAAATGAATTAAAGGAGATCTTAATTCCTTCTCTGGTTTTCTGATCTTTCTTCTTCTTGACCGTAAGCATATTGATGTCTGCCTTTATTAGTGGAGAAGTATGGGTGGACACTGAGTGTGGAGGTCAATGTAGCTCTCTTATCAGGTTTTTTTTGATAAAGGATATTATATCCACTTGGTGAGATGTTTTCATTGATGGAACTTCACTGCAGTTCTGCTGTAATTAAATATTGATTCCCTATTTCTTTCTATAAAAGCCTAAGGCCTTCCCTTATTATGTCATTCTCCCAGCTATTGTCAAGCTGTGATTTCATGAAATGTGTCTGTGCTGTCAACATCAGCTTAAAATGTGCCTACCCCTCTGCTTTTTTCTGCACTGGCCTCACAGCACATTGCCTCCTGAGTTTCTGCCACTGCAATTGTTGGCATGCTGTAAATCCGATCAGGGGGCCGAACTGGTTCTAACAAGTGTATCATTGTTTTGTTTTCTTTGTTTTTTCCCCTAAAGTGGTGTGCTTCACAGTGCTGCTGCAGGAAAAAATTGTGCTGGCACAACCGAGATAACAATGTGAACAGGACTAGGTGGGGAGGCAGAGGTTCTGCTGCCAGACCATTCATCTGCTGTAAACACAATTCAATTGCTCAGCAGAATTGCCTTCTGCTGCTATGGGGCATGACTTTGTCAGAAATCCTGTCAAAGTGATTCCCACCCTATCCCCACCCCCAATAATTGTTCCAGTAGGCATTGCTAAGCTCAGGGGACTGTCAGTGTTATCCTTCTGCTTCAATCAGATCTACAATCTCTGACCTGAAAGATCAAGTGAAAAGTCTGTTCTTGAAGGAGGTGCCATCCACTGACCCTGCAGGGAAAGACAAAGGTCATAGGAACTATTCCCCACTTACTCCAATGTTACTAACATTCTGGGACATAGTATTACAACTCCCCTACTCTCTTTAGAGATCTCATGGTCAGATGAGGTGTCCTGTTTTCCCTTTCCAACACAAACTGACCGCTGCATTGGAAGAGTTTGGCATTTTAACTGTGGTTTTGAGCAGAAGTGAGCTGGCTGGTTCGTTGTGTTTTAAAATTTCATGATTTGGAGTTGATTGGAGCCATTGGTGTCAAAGACAGCTGAAATCCAGTACCTGACCATTTTTGCCTAGGTTTGTGTATCATGGGACCTAGTTTTTACTGCCTTGTGCCACTTCTTGTGCCCATGCAAGAATAAGTAAAATGCTATTACATCAGAACAGCAGCAATTTCTCCACTTGATAAGAGGTGAAACAGGCTGCCCAGGAGGGCTGGAGTCTCCTTCTCTGGAGACATTCAAGAGCTGCCTGGACACATTCCTGTGTGAGCTGGTCTAGGTGATCCTGGTCTGGCAGGGGGGTTGGACTAGATGATCTTTCTAGGTCCCTTCTAACCCCTAACATACTGTGATACTGTGATACTGTGAAAGGTAGGCAGTAGAGGCTTAGACTCAGCAAGTTCATCCTTGTATTATGACCTAATCTTCTGCTTGCCTCATTTCTTCTAGAGAGAAGCAAGAACTTGCTAAGTGAGGCAGTTTTATGCATCTCTGGGTGGGGTTACCACCTCAGAGACTTCAGCTCCAACACACTTTCCAGCATCACAGAGATCAAGATGATTGAAGGTAAGTGTGGCTGGTTCCTGCACCCTCAGGAAGAACCACAAAAATATAGATGACAGAGGTTTGCAGAACCTATTTATGTCTACTCTTCACAGCATTCCAGAGGTCATACTGATAATTTGATTAGAGGCACTTGGTGTGCTCAGTTTTACTGGTAGGGCTGAAGATTAGGCACCTACAAGCAGGAAGGCAGTACAGTTTGGAGTAGTGGCCTGGCACGTGGGCCACAGTTAAAACTTTGCTCTAAGAGTGCTATTGCTATGCCAAGACAGAAGTAATGTATGTGTCTGTCTGTTCTTTCATTCTCCTTCCCTGTCTAGTGTCAGAGTAATGTAAAGCTGCATGTGAGGGCCAATTATGATACTTATCATTTCCTCTGATAGTGCCAAGATACCACTTTTTAATGTGGCTCCATTTTTGTTTTGGTGCAGACACACAGCCACTGAGATTAAGAAGGTGAAAATTGCTCACTTCAAGAGGGTTCATTTCTCAGCCTTTTTATCCTTTGGATTTATGCCTTGCTTTTAGGATATAAATCCCACTTATGTTTGCGTTAATACCTAGCATTAAAGGAAATCGGGAACATAGGGCTAATGTTCCTTTAAAAGAAAAAAAAAAACCCATGGCCTACTTCAGTAACATGCTTAAGATTCTTGTGAATGGAGGCTATAAGGCATATTAAACTGCCCTGTGTTCTCTTTTTCCAGTTTACTAATCCTGCTGACTCAGGCTTTACTAGCAAACCTGCTACAATTAACAGATTTGTAGATTTAGTTGTAACATGTCAGGCTGCTGTTAGGACAATGCCTAAGGAGTCTTCATGTCCTACCAAAGAGTTAATTTTTTCTTTTTAGCATTTATTCTGAGGCACCCACCAGGTAAGGACTCCTATATTGCATTTTGCTGATGAAATGCTCAAGCAATATCCCTCATTTAATAAGAAACAGCTAGTTATCTGTTGCTTAGTGTTAGTAGTATATATTTATATCGTAGTACCATCAGAACCCTGGCCAGTATTACTCTAGGGGCACCCAATAGCTGTGTTAGCAGATTGCTAGGACACTTGGAACCATGATTCACTTCCATGGGCATCTATTTTAACTTAAGCTTATGTAGCTTGTGAGGATGCTTGTTGGTATTTCTCTGTTTCAGCAGAAGATGAATGAGGATATTTTTTATTAGTTTGACATGGATTGCAGTCCACACTGAACCAGCAGTGCTGGAGGAACTGGATATAGGCTGCTGTGTGTTCTTAGGGCTGGCATATAATGTAAGGAGTCTGGAGAAGGCTAATTCCTTGTTCTGTTGGTGTAGATTGTAAAGATATCTCCATGCCGTGTTTTGAGCTGGAGCAGAACAGTGCTGGAGAAAAGGCTAGAAATAGCTGACACGAATGACCTCGGCAGTGACCTGTCTGACAGCCTGCCTGAACTAAAGCTGCATGACGTTTAATGTTAACTAAAAGTTGCACTGTTTACTGTGGGGAACAAGTAAAAGATGGAAAGGATATTAGCTTCCTTAGGCAGGCAAACCCTTCTTCTTGATATGTTTATTACCTGATTTACCAGAACTGGAAGGTATGAGGTGTGGAGCTGACGCAAGAAAGACAACTCAAGAAAAGGAAATAGCTATTTTGATAAGTCACACAGACCTGTCCAGTCCCATACTCTACCTGAGACCTGAACTGTTGGCTGCCATCTCATGCTCTCTTGGGTAGACCTACACCTTATAACTTTACCACAAGTGCTATATATTCTGTCCTTTCACCCTAGATGACAGATAGTGATGAAGGGCCTGATTTGTGGTGCATCAACCAGCTTTTGGAGTTGCCAGCTGATTGCAGAGGGAGAGATGCTGTGGTTGCCTGCAACTAGGTGTTTCCTCCAAGCTCAGAAAATTTCTAGCTTTGCTTCAGCCCTTTCTTGTGGAATAGGATGTACAATCCTATCTTCCGAGCTCTTACTTGGTGGACCTGTTAGAACAAACTGAGATTATTTCGTGTTCTGTGTGTACTTATGCCTTCAAAGTTTATTTTTTCTTTTTTTTCCCCCCAAAATGTACTGCAAGTTTTGAGTTATGTTGGATATTGTTTAAACTGTTGACTAGCTAAAGCTCTGGGGTATATAGCTGGGCCTTAGACTGTGCCATTTAGGGAGAGACATACATAGCAAGAACAGGACAGATATAGACTGACCATAGATTACCCTGTCTGACAAGACCCAGTATGGAGCAGCTGACTTGACAAGTGTTGGTAAATTGCTTCCACTTCTGTGGCTCAAAACAGGCTAGGAAATCTGTTCTTTGAACTGAAACTTCCATGACCACCATAAGAGAGGTTGTGGGGTTTGTTTTATGAGAATCAAGTGCCATAGTAGCAAATAAGGGCCTTGTGGCATTTCCTAATGTGGTTTCAATTTTTTTAATTCCATTTTTCTCTGACATATCCTAATTTTAGAATTGCTAACTGGTGAAGAAGGAACAGGAGAATGAATGGCACTGAGTTCAGAAGGCCTTATTTGATGGTGAAGGCTTTGTAGTCTAACAGGCAGGAAAGTGCAGGATATAGATCTGCATCATTCTCTTCACTGCCTACCTTTCAGTCAATACAAAGGACCTTGGAATGTGGTACAGAATCAGGAATGCTGTAGAGGGAGCCCTGCAGAACTTGATTAGGACTGGTTTGAAAAGCAGGCAGAGACTGGTGGTGCTGAGAGTAGCGGTAGGAGTCATCAAGTGGAGGCTTGAGCACAAATTAAGACAGGACACAGTGGTGGAAGCTGCTCCTGTGACCATCATCTCATTCAGTTGCATGAACTGTGTCTTTTGCTTTGAAGATCAAGCTGAGATCAGTTAGTTTTCCCTCTCTAGTGAACAGCTGCTTCCCAGAGATCAGCTCTGCTTCATAGAGTCAACATGAATGTGTGAACTGCCATTGGCAGATTATGGTCAGAATATAAAAGCTTGCTTGAGTGGTTTGGATCTGTCTGAAGCTGAGCTGGAAAGTGATTTGAAGGATCCAAGAAACACTGAGCAGGATGCAAGTGACGAATTCTCTAACATTTAGTGTGGGTCACCAGGTTAGACTTTGTAAAATAAAGGGAAGTTCTTTCCCAGTGCTTCTCTCAACCCTTTTTGAAAGCAAGTTCTTTTTCTGCTAGCCAGCCACAGATAGTACTCTGCATGATTACCTTCAACCTACAAGTACTGAGATCCTTTTAAAAACGTAGGTGAAAATTCTCATCCTGCCCCCAAGCTTATCAGTAGGGAAATTGAAGCAATGATCATGTTAGTGGATCGATCTGCCTGTGTGATCAGAAGGCATAGCCAGGATTAGCACAAAGGAAAACTGCTGATTTTGAAGTTGTCCCTGATAAAACCCCTCTCAGTGAGAATCAAATAGAGTGCCTAAATCTGACTGAAAGGCATGTTTCAGAACCCACGAGCCTTGTCTTGTTCCAAGCAGAACCTGCAATTTAGCTTGTGGAATTCAGATGTAACAGAAAATTTTTAAGAGTATACGGAACAGGGCTGACTGCTGACTGCTCACCCCTCTTCCTACAGCTCCCAAGAAAGACCAATGTAAAAGGAAATGCTCTAATACTTGTGAGAATCATCCTGTGGCAACTGATGTGTCTAATTCCAGAGCAAAAGTACTTCTGAAGGAGAAAGGATTAAAACAGGGGAGGGGAGAAGCTACCCTGGAGGAGATTGTCAACAGATGTTCCATTATAGTTCAAAGAGAGCTAGCAAAAGGCTTCTGCTGCAGGGATATATTAATTCTGGGCAGTTCATCACAGGAAGACTTGTTTTATGACTGGGAGGATACCTCTTATAACTTAGGTCTTTATTTGAACTGTGAGTGGGGGATTTGGTCTATCTGTAAACAGAGAGGGAGCTGAACAGTAGGAAAAAACACATACTTATGTTCTTGCAGCTGTGACCACTGTCCATCTGATCCAAGATCAAGCTGGTTTTGTGGCTCAGGGGGTTATTTGGCTGATGAGTCTTTCAAAAGGAAAAAAATACTACAGAGAGTCTGAGGCTAACCATTGTTAAACCGCTGGTGCATGTGAAGCAGACCTGTGTTGAGTGTGTCTTCCACATATATTTATTAGACAGGAAGTGGGAAAGCTGTGCAGGCTCTCAGGCAGATTAATACATTGATCCCTTTGTCTTTAAAATGCACAAATCTATCAACTTTGACTCTGTCTAGCTTCCTATCCATGATTCCTTTATGTAATAGTTAATGATTTCTTATAAAAACTCACTAAAGTTGCAGAATGAGCTATGATGGCGGATCTAGTTTGCAAGCTGTGTATCACCAGCCACAATTAGAAGATCCTCTTCTGGGCAAGTCTAAGTGCTTTATCTTCTGAGACTGTTATGAAGCTGTGCTTTGGGTGAAGGTTGATTTTTCTCAGATCTCTAAGGAAACATGTCTCTTTTAGCATTAGAATGGGGAAGAGTCTTCATTCGAATGTGGGTGGATGGGGAGGTTTCAAGACCTTTGTTATCTTACAGAGTTCAGGGGGATTAAATATAAAATACAAATGGTTTTGGGGGCTTAATACTGACGGAGACTTTTATATTAGCAGTCCAGGTCTTCCATCTTTGCTTATCACTTAGCTATGTATCAGTAGGACCACAGATTAGGCTGTTTTATGGTCAGGAAGTGCATGATTTCTTCATTCTTTGTGGGGGATGGAACAGAGGATTGGAGAGAATCTCTCTCTCGCACTGCTTCTGTGCAGTGAAGCAAAGGTAGCAAATAGATGGGAATGTCCTTGGCAGAGGCTCAGGATATATACTTAGAAAAACTCTTCCCTTTCCCCTATGACAAATCCACATTTATACTGAAGCCATAGAAAATTGAGTATAAATAATGTGGAGGCTGGCAGCCTTGTTTCCTTCCTAGGTTTCTGGGAAATGACAGTAGGCATTTTCTGTTCTCCCCTGGGTATGAGAAGAACGCTAGCTACTGAAAACTTCCCAGGTTATGTATCATTTCATAGTCTTCATTACTGAATGTTTACTGCTCTGCCTCCCTGGCTTGCTTCTGCACTCCTACTCCCTGGATTAGTGCAATGCATTTTTCATTCTGCTTTAAATGGTAGCAAGCATAGGGGATTATAATCCATGGGAGAGCCTCATGGGGTTGGCTGTTGGATTTACAAGATCCATACACTACCTTTTCTACTCCAGTGCTCCCGATGGCAGTTTCTCTGTCTCTGAACACTGTCTGTAGCCTAATTTACAGACTTGCAGTGTGACATGATAGTGAAAATATGCAGTGTCCAAAGCTAAACTATAGGCACTGAACCACGAAGGACAACTGAGTGGGCAGAAAGTGCAGGTAGTACAGGTAGCCCTGCCCTTGGCACAGCAGCTCTATCGTTGCCACTTCTCAGTTACTCAAATCCCCTTCCCTTCAAAACATGAGACTGGAGAGAGGAGGAGGGGAGGGCAGACAAAGCAGGTGGGTGCTTTTCTTTTATCTAGATTTCTTTCCCTCTTATTTAGCTTTAAACCCAAGTGATACGATTGATTCTTGTGCCTTTGCTAATCAGTAATGGTGCCTTAGCCTAAGAGGTATTAAAACTAAGCTTCACCAAAAACAAGAGTTGTGTTCAAGGGGACATGCAGAAATTTGCAACAGTTGTTTTCTTCTGTCAATTTGTCTTGCTACTTGGGAAAGATGAAGCCAACGCAACTGGCCCATGGTCCAATGCCAAACCTGGCCACCTCAGAGATTGCATCTCCTGGCTGGAAGGTCAGAAGTTGGCTGGGCAAAGGCAGTAAGCTTCATGCCTCCTGAGGATGGCTACCTGCACAAGCCTGTCCTGCTGCTGCCTCTCCAGCTAATACAGACCTGCTCTGTGCTACCTCTCTAACAAGGCAGGCTCAGCAGTTTGTTCTGCAGAGAATGAATCAGCTCTAAGTGGGGTTGGTGTTAAAAAAAGACAGAACAAAGGAAAATCCAATATAAACCACCAGAATAATGCTGACTTCAGCTCTGAGAAGACAGGCTTAGTTGTAGCATGTTTGTTCCATTACTTAGTTCTTCCTTGTATGGATGTACGTTGGGACAGGACTGAAATCTCTGTAGGGTTTAGAGTTCAATTCCCCTCCAAGTCTTCTGATTACTTAGCCAGCACTGTGCTAGGCTGCAAAGTCCTCGTTTGCTCTCCCCTTGCTCTAAATCATTCAGGGATTTGCTTTAGATTTGTTGTGGGAACTCTTTCAAAAACAGCATACACCAAATGATCAAGTAGTTTCATTCACCATATTTTGCTTTTGCAGCAGATGATCTTGTAGCAAAAACAGTCTGTGACATGACCTGGATGATGTTGCTCAAGTATTGTAAATAGCTAGGAGACTATCAGCTCAGGAGAGACTCTTAGTGGCTCTGCAGCAAGAGCTTGGATTTTGAAATAAACCATGAGCACTTACCTGCCTGTGAGTCTGAGCTCCAAAGGAAAGAGTTAAAAACATCTATAAAGCTAAACAAAAAGTATATGCCTTTCAATTTGCTTTGTCTTCTGCACTATAGAAAGAAGCATGACAGATGATGCTACTTAGGTTTGGGTTAGGCTGGCTAACTCTATTTCTGTAAATAGAGTTCTGGCTTATAGTTGACAACAGACAAGAATAGGAGTATCTTCAATCAAAGGCAAAGCAATAGAGTCTAAAGGTGTGTGTTAAATTATTTGGTCTAGTGTGGTTGTCTGTGACAGATTTAATCTGATTTGACCGTATAGAAATTAATCTCAGTCAACCCAGACAGAAAATGACCCTGACAAGAAGCAATGCAAGCAGGGGGTGGTGTTTGTTTATAGCTGTCTGGCATTTTTCACCACTATCAGCTCTGTGAGTCTTCCTACCTCAAACTGCTGCTGTTTACCTATCACAGGATTCATTGTGATGTACAGAATCTTTTCAGTTAGATGCTTGCAATGAACATACAAGGACTGGGACACCTTTGGCCTTTGTAACTTTATTGCAGAAAAAAAAAATCCACTATTAACATATTTTACAAAGAAAGTCGCACTTTGGTGTTGGGTGAATTTTCTTCCTCACCCTTTCCCCCTGGACAGTGATTCATGGGAAACCAGAACCAGCCTCTGCCCTTTCAGTTGTGTGCAGAGACACCTTTCAGCTATGCCAGCCTGTACCAGTTCCAGCCAGGATAGAGTTCTATTTTTCACCACTAACTTGCCTCTCTTTGTGCCAAAAGCCGGTAGCACCCTGCCCTCCGGCAGAGGAAACAAGTCTGTAGCTAAGGAGATTGCTCTGTGCAGACAATGCTTGATCCAAAAGCTTTGGAGTTGGGACAATTGCCCTTTAGTTTTCACACAATAATAATAGAAGAGAACCAATGTTTCTTTCCTATCTTACTGGGCATCCTTACATTTAACAGATGCAAGGCCAAAGCCAAAAGCTGAGGCCAAATTGCGCTGTGGCCATTTGTCATTCCCTTCAGAAGTAGTAATGCAAGAAGTAGGAACTGCTGCATTACCCAGTTCACATATTTGACCCAGGCTAGTTCTGCTCCATCTTTGGGCTTTGCAAATAATTTGAGCCCTCCTGATGGGGAAATTCCCCTTTCCCTGCAAAGACAAGCAATAACAGCACCAGGAAAAAGTGATACTTTTGCTAGTAAAGCTTGGTATCTGTCCTTTGTGGGGTCAGTGAGAGCTGCTACTCAAAGGAGAGACTGAGGCTTGTAAGAGCAACGTGGTAGATAATCTCTAGCCCTTGCTATATCCTGAGGGACCAACTGGCTTAGTCAAAACTCAAACACTTCAGAGAAGGCATGTGTTTCTTTTTACCTGTAGACAAATGTGAATTAGAAAACAGTAACAGGTGTTAATTACATGAATACTTTCATGTCACGCACAGTTTTTTCTGAAGCAAGGACACCAGAAGATCTTCAGACTTACACTTAGAGGCTCTGTACCATGGGTTTCCTTGAGGGGCCTAAAGAGCTTTGGATGCAGTCTACAGCAGTGACACTTCGAGGCAAAAGTGCAGAATCTAATCAGCCTAACACTTAGAAAGGGAAGGGGAGGAAGGCACCTATATCCAGGATCTCATGACAAGACATCAGCTGGCTCAAAGACCAACATTAGAATGTAAAGGAGCAATGACCTTGCATAGCAGAGGAGGGAGAGTGCAGTACCAGTTTTGTACAACAACTTCCAGAAACCAGATGCTAGCAGCAAAATGGGAGGTACCTGAGGAAAGACATGTGTCAGTCCAGGCAGGGAAATGGACATAAGCATTTACTGAGCCTGGGCAAGGAGTCTATGCATATGCTGAAACTATGAAATATGTGAGACAGTTTCCTAATTTTGGTGAGACCAAATTAATATGTTTAATTGGCAATAGACCGAGTCGTATCAAGCCCTGTTAGCTAAAATTATGTTCATTATGTCATCACTTCAAAGCAACATCAAGTAGCAAGGGCACTTCTCCAGTGGCCACAAAACTGTTTTCCCTGATTAAAGAGAAAAGGTATGCATGTAGGAAGGAAGCAGAGCAGTTTGTCATCCTCCTGGTAGGTGTTTCAGGACGGGCAGTGCCAATCCTAGGACTAAAGCTGAAACATGAATAAAAAAAGTGCAAGAAAAAACCCAAACAAAACAAACAACCTTAAAAAAACAAAACAAGAGGGAGCTCAAGAGAACTCATTCCCACATCCTTGGCTCCCTTAGCAAACAGCAGTCTCCTTTGCTAGCACTGTGCTGACACAACCAGTGTTAAGAGCTCTTGTATGGAGCACTTGCCCATCTTCTTTGAAAGCAGCTGCCAAGATGGACAGAAGAGATCCATGCAGAATGTGATGGCAAAGGTTGTCTTGGCTAATTAGACACCACTCTAAAAGGAGGCACCTCTTCAGGGCATTGTTTTGAGGACAGCCTGGAGGAAAGGGCCATACTTGGGCTCCAATTCCTAGCATAAAAACTTCAACACTGAACTATTTTAAATGTCTAAAACCAAAAGCCATCTGAAAAGGATCTTTCAGTTGTGTGCAAATCACAGCCCCTCATTTCTCAGCAGATCATCTGGGACCAAGTCCTCAAGGCCTTCTTCTCTAGGAAGCTCAGCCAGCCAGGCAGAGGATGGCCTGGTTGCCTAGTAGCTGTAGAGTGAGAGAGGGGTGTCCTCCATCATGTCATCCTAGAATCAGAGAAGAATGTGCTTTAATGAGATGTCTGCATCATGACATACAGCCCCAGCCTGGAAAAGTGCTATGCAGACAGCACAGTCTTCTCATCCACACTGTCGGAGTGTGGCCATCTGCCCATCAATCCACCTAAATGGTGTCCCTGTGCAATTCCTGGACTTTTGGACTGTCGCTCTCTCTTCCTGCTGCAGCTTTTGAAGAGCAGAGGTATATGCAGGAACAGCCTGCCTGCTGCAGGCATGTGGAAAACCCTGGCTGTGGAAAAATCCACTCAGCCTGAAACAGCATCAGCTTGCTTGCTAGCTTCCGAAGGCAACTGGTCTGTCACTTCATCTCAGAAAGAGCAGTTGCAGCTTCCCCAGAACTAATCCAGCTTCTGAAACTCTCATAACTTTTTATATCCCCAAAGGGTCAAATGCAGGTAGACAGACAACCTTTCCAGAACAGAGCACAGAATCTGCTTTGTCATAGTCACAGAGCAAACATATCAGAATACATGAGGAGAGGCTAGAATGGTGTCATTTCAGGGGAAGTCTGAATGAGTTCCCCATCCTCTGTTTAATCTCTTAGCATTCCCCTGCAAAGTGAGGGGAAGGTAGAGAGCTTCTTTAATGGCCAGCCTTGAGACTTGTCTTGATTCAGACCCTGGATGGAAGGAGAGGGACCTAAGAGGTAACAGGAGTTGTGATCAGCATTCTTGCAATGCAACTACCCAAAGCATTGCTAATGTAATAGAAGAGGAACTGCAAAGCAACCGGTAGCAAGCCAGACTATGTCAGGCTGTGCTGAAGGCATTACTCACCATGGGCAGGTCCTGCAGGCGCCGGAACTCCATGCGGCTGTTGTGCTGGCGGTATCTCAAGAAACCCACCAGGCCTAGGATGCCCACCATGACAATGAAGACGGAGATCACAGTGATTACCAAGGGATCAGCCCTCGTTGTATCAGCCAACGGAGAACTGGGTAGCTCTGTAAGGGATACCAAGGGAATGAGGCCAAAGGAGAGCCTCTAAGGGCTGAAGTAGCAAAGCCTTGCCTTTTTTTGGTTCTGCTCAGTACAACTGAGAGGCAATTTGAGGTAGCTGCAACCCTTTGCCATGTTCTATGACAACAGGGACAAAAATAGAGCATTTACCTGGATTTTCGTCATCACCAACATCCAACACAGAAGCTTTCTCATGCATGGGCTCTAATGGCTGCTCCAGTGTAGATGTGCTGATGGGGATGGCAGCTATGCTGGTAGATGTGGAGCTGGTCACAAGGGGTTTCACTGTTGCAGTACTGGAGGTGGTAGCAGAAGATGTGCTCCCTACTGTGGAGATGGAAGCAGAGGAGGTTCTGGGCTCCATGGTTCTCTCTTCTGTGGCACCTGCAGGGCTTGTTCCTGGCCTGGTTTCAGACCTTGCTGCTGTGGGCTCTACAGTCTGCCCATCAAAAAGCTCCAGCTGAGAGTGGTTGGTTGTTGCTACAAAATAGGAAAAAGCAGTTATTTCAAATGATAAAGTTCAAATGCACTCTTCTGTGGGACTGGACAAGATGGCCATGGCTGTAAGGAAGACTGCTGGGACTATAAAAAAAGCAGCTTATTGACAACCCTTTGGAAAACAAGCAGGTCCTGTAGTGCAGCTACAGCTGAGCCACACTAAAGTCACAGTGCTTAGAAAGTCCTCTTGGTTTTCATATGTGCCAATCTGCAATGTCATCCAACCTTAGCTGGGCCCTCAAGTCCTGTCCTTCAATAAAAAAGGACAAGCAGAGAAGCCTCAAAGAGTTCTGCATAGAGCTGAGGATCACCCCAGAGCAAAAGACTGAGAAAGGTCTTTCATGCCTCCTTATGGGGAGCACAAAGAGGGCTGCCCAGGGATTAGGTAACAGCATCCTCTAAGGCTTTGTCTGTGCATCATAGAACAATAGCACCCTGTGACACAAGCCAGGGTAAAGGATGCTGTTGTGTATGAACACTGTGCCAATCAATGATCAATAAATATCTGCCTTGCATCAGGGTTATGTGACAGCCTGGCAGGCCCCAAGGTGGGGGAGACTGGGACTGCAGACCCTATAGCCAGTCTCCATGCTGCCCAAAGGGATCAGAAGGTAGGGTAGGGATTTCCATGGTTATCCAGGGATGAATGGGCTGATGCTTCTGCATGCCTTTCTCCATGCTTTGTGTTAGGGGATGGTGTCCTGCCCCATTCTGCAGGCAGCAAGAAAAGCTCCTGTTGAACTCCTAGCCCTGATGCAGGAAGCACTGCTGAAGCACATTGTTTAGGATGATAGATATAAAGTACTTCCCCTGCACATAATCAATATCCTCACCAGAAACCAGCCAGCACAATTAACAAAATAATTGCAACTCAGTCCCACTGAAGTGGCCATGGGGGTTAATTGCTCATTCCCCTTTTCTCCCTCTCTCCAGTTCCCATTAGAGTTCACAGAAGTTTCCAGGTTGTGCAGCCTTGGGGCAGGACTTTCTGCATAGGCAGTAAAGACAAAACCTCACCCGGCACACTGTTCAGAGGAAGTGTGGGAGTTGTACTGCTGGCATCATCCATTTCTTCAGTTGTGCTGAAAGGCTCTGTGATTTCGTGGTTGGGCTGGTTTTCTTCCATAGTACTAGCATTTGGGGTAGGGTAGGGGATTTCAGTGCTGCTGTTGACTGACAAGCTCATGTTGTGGTGCTCATGCTGTGTAAATGTGACATCGCTGGGGCTGGGAGTGGTGGAAGCCTTGGTGCCTGCCATGGGAGTGGAAGGGATGGAGGCATCCTCCATCTCCGTAGAGTGGGCTCCAGTGGCATTGAGTGTTGCAGCAGTCAAGTTTTTCTCCAGGCTTGTTTCAGGAATGGTAGCAGTCACTGGGCTGAAGTCAGAGGCTTCCCTTGGCTGATGCGAGGTTAGCACTGTGCTAAGAGAAGGTGATGGTATCACCAAGGTCTCTGCTGTCTTGTGTTCCTCTCCTATGAAACAAAGTTAAGAAATGCTGAGAAATTGGTCAGAGAACCCACACTGAGAGAAGAAACAGAGGAGGAGGCCAGGAATTGACTTAATTCCAAATCCAGCACAGGTTCACACTTGGGGAAGGGGTTCAAGTTGCTCCTCTGTCCTCCCGGTCTCTCTGAGGCAAGGACCTGCCTTAGACGACCTGTCTTTACCCTCCTCCCTCTAAAGCCCTGTGCTCCTATTCTGTGGAGTCAGCATCACTAACCCCTCTTCCCTGGTGCACCTCTTAAACGTTTTTAGAGGGTTTGGTTTTGTTTTTTTTAAGTACCACTTGGGTTCTGATTCTGTGAGAACCTTAGATAAGCCTTACCTGGTTCATTAAGAAAGAGTCAGAAGCAGTGCAGAAAAAATACAAGTCAGAAAAAAGTGGAAGTAGCTTCTCTTATTTTCCCTGGCCCAATGAAGTGTAGAAAAGTAACATTCAAAAAGTTTGTAGCTGGTAAGGGTAAAGCATATATTGCTAGTCATCTTAGTAGTAGTAGTATGGGCTTGTTGTTAAGGGGGAAGGGTGAAATGGATAGCAAGAGAGTACTACAGCTAACAGAGCTGGTGGTGTACTTTGGGAGCCACCTTCATGTGCTATTTATGAACACATCACCACCATAAAGTATGACTGTTGTCATAGAAATAGGGAGCTACTCAGCCTCCCACTACAGCAAACAGGGCCAGGTTCCCTTGTGGGGACCTGCAGTGAGCAAGGATCCCACCCTGGATCCACAACTGCTAGACAGTGACAGCATGCAGGAGGAGGAAAACCACAAGACTCTTGTGCTGCCCATTCATAAACATGGATCCTGTGAGGGTTTTTTTGGGCATAAACAGGAAGAAAACAGAAATGTAGCCACATCAGGATAGACTCTTCACACGATTTAAAAACATGGCATGGTAAATATTTTGATGATTTCTGTTCAAGTTTCTACCTGAAACACAGAGGTATGATAAGCCAAATACAGAAAAAAATAAAAGTAATGAAGAAAATCCATCTTCATGTCCACTCTCTCCACAGTGGAGAAGTATCGAAGGCAGAAGCTGTAACCAAGAAAAAAATCATCCACCAACAAAGCATCTCACTCTTTTACTAAGGCTTTGGGGAAATCTCAGCAGTTTGTAAATGCTGTTCAGAACAGATACAGTTATCGGAGCTCTCCTGCAGCTACACCACTTAACAGACCCTAAAAAAAGACACAATGCATCTCCCTCAGGAGACCTTCACAGTACCCTGACCAGCTGGAGAATTCAAAACCTCAAAGCAGCCTGATGGAGCTGTGCTTCCCCAGCCCGGGGCCCCAGTCCCAGGAGGGCTCCCGTGGGGGACGCACAAGCAGGCAGCACAACTTGGCTCAGCACATTCGGAGGACAAGCTCTCAAGGGGAGCCCCAGCTGGGGCAACTTAACTTGAAGACTGAAGGCGTCAGTGATGCTCCCTTTGGCCTCTCCTTGATCCACAGGTCCATGGCCAGAATGTGCCTCTAAACAAAGCAAGCTGCTCTCTGAAATAGAGCTAAGGTGTAGGATACACTTACACCAGTAACACCAGGAAGAAAAAGAGCTGAGCGCTGCGTTTCCCGGCATCAGGCACCAAAGCTCAGAGCTCTTCATGTGAGAATTTCCAGCCTTACACCCAGCGTTGCTATTCTGTGCAGTGCCCACTGGGCGAGGTCCCAGCAGCTCCAGACCCTGTGCTGGGCAGCACTGAAGGATCCTGGCTGGGGATTAGCAAGTGTTCTCTCTGTAAACACACGATTGATTACCTGCTCCTATGTGGCAAGAGGTGCACACAGAGCTTAACTGTCACCATGGGGTAAACAGGAAAGGTGGTGGCCAGGTGCCCAGCCAGCAGTGAGCCTGGCTAGGTGCTGCTTTGAATAGCTGGCCTGTGCCTGGGGCAGCCTCCCATGATCAGGGGCATACGGAGAAAAGATCTGGGGAGTCCTGCCTTGCACAAAGGCTTGAGCACCTCTGAAGCAGCCGCGTCAGTTTCTGACTAAAGAAGGAAAACCAGGGGAAGAAGGACGAGTCTGGGCCCTACACACCAGGGCACTTCCTAGCAGTGTCAGGACCTAGCATCTCTACCAGGAGGGGCTGTGAGGCAGCAAGGTTTGCGGGGACAAGCAGTTCCCACCCACCCTGTGAATAAGGACTGCCTGCACACACAGCTCCCCACTGTCTTCAAGAGTGAGAGCTAGTGGAAGTTGTATTTCCCTAAGGTCTTCTCTCTGTAAGTAGCCACAGAATTGCCCAGTGTCCATGACTACCACGGAAGTACTGCCCAGGTGGATGGACTGCTCCAGCCCTGCAAACCACATGAACATTGCAGGACCACTGCAGAAAGGCTTGCGCTGTAGCAGCAGCCAGCCCAGATCTGGCATAACACAACACTGTGGTGTGTAAAACCTGGTTTGTAAAGAATTCAGAAGAGATGTTCAAAGTGGCCGATATGGAGCAGGAAGGGAACCTGCTCAGAGTCCTTTGAGAATGGCAGGTGTTGATGGCACCTGGATTAGCAGGTCATCCAGCTCAGGAAACAAAGAGCCTCAAAAAAGGGGAGAGCCCAAACCAGACTAACACAAAGACTCAAGCCATTAAGAGATGATGGTGGGAAGACAGAGAACAAGGCAAAAGCCTTAAGATGGGCAAGGAGACAAAGGACAGTGAGTAAATCCTGATCACTTGGGGACAGACAGACAAAAGATCACCATCACCATCTGTCAGCTTCTAAGGGGTAAGGGCTCATCCAAAGCCAGCACACAGTCTCCAAGCAAAGCACCTGGGGAAATACCCTAGATGCAACTTGGTGCTTGTGAACATGTGGGTTTTAAGAGTGCAAGCACTAATAAGTTTTACTTCGGTTTTGTTTTAAAAGAAAAGTATTCCCAGAGACTTGCATTAAGATTTGCTACACCATTGCTACAATGCCTCAACTTTGTTTCCCACAGTTTTATCATCCAAACAGGCAACTCATTCCCACCCAGCTCTGGTGCAAACCCTGCAGTACAGTGAGCATGACTCTGCTGTAAAGCCGCTGTGTCTGGCTGTGCTGGGTGAGACTCTGCGAAACCCAAACCAGCTGTGGTCCTCCAAAGTTCAGCCACTGTGGTTTGCTCTGGATCCTTGGTGCCTGACAGGCTGGAAAATGCCCAGCTCCAGCACTGTCACTGCTGCTTCAGTCGCTAAGCGATGATGTTTTTAGCTGTTTATCAGTTACTTATAGAGACGCAGGTCAGAGCTCGTTACTCTGACGTCTTCCTGGAGGAGCTCTGCTTCCTGCACCACATGCCAGGTAGGCTGTGGCTGCATTGCCTCAGGCATCACTTTCATTGGCTCCAGCAGACAAGTGGGAACCATGCCCCTCTTGTCTCAGAAAGGGAAGGAGTTAGTGTGGATGCTTCACCTTCTTTGGGTCCCTCCAAGGCCTGACAGCTGCAGCACCCCAAGACAGCTAATGAAGGTGCAGTCACCTTGGATTCATGATAAAGCAACTACCACAGTATGGCAAGTGAAGAAGCAGAACCAGCTGCAAGCAAGAGCTCTGATAATAACAGCATCTCTGCTTCCCTGACAGGAAACCAGGAGGGGGTTTGCTTTGGTTATGCTGCAGTGCCTGCTAAAGCAGAGCTGGCTGGCAGTCCCCTGGCTATAGCCCTTCTCCTGCCCTAGGTCTGTGCTAACCACCAAGTTCAGTCTGCATATGGTGAGAACCAGTGATCCCAGACCACATTAGGGCAGGACTGGTGGATTTGGAGTGGCGGCTCCCATCAGACAGTGCTGACTGTAGTGACCTCTGTCTGGGAAATGAGAAGGGTGAAGGAACAGAGCAGCCCCCAAGGGAGGATGCAGCCAGCCAAGAAGCCCCTGCCTTGGACAAGGGTGGGAAATGCTCCTGGCTTCACAAAGGAAGTGAGGGTTCTGAGCATCAGTCCACAGCTTTGGCCCCTCTCCTGCGCTGCATGATGACACCGAGGGACATCTACACATCAACCTAAGCTCCCAGCAGTTCCGAGACTGACATGGTATGAATACGCATAATGGAGAGGAGTGAAGGAAGCCAGCTCTGCAGGAGACAGAGCTGTTCCTGCTTTGCACTCCCTGCCCAAGTTTCAGGGCTGAGGCCAAGCAAGGGGCTGAGGCAGTTTGCACAACCAGGAGAGCATGGCATGTGCCAGGGCAGCTATGCAGAGCAAGGACATCTCCTCCATCCTCTGCCACAGCAGCCAACCCACGAACTATTTGTTTCTCAGAATAAAACAAAACAGTGAAAGAGAGCAGGGCCTCAGCTGGACCAGCCTGTGGACGAGCTCTTGCCACAACCATCCTGCCACGGTCTCAGCAGCATTATCTGCACTTTCCTTCCTGCCTCAGCAAGAAACAGCAGCTTGAGCTCCCCAAAGGTCAACACAAACTTAACTCAAATTCATAGGCTTTACCACTACTTCATAAAATCCTTGTTAGGGTGAGATGTAGGAAAGCCACATAAAGTAAGGAAGTCAGCAGCAGGGTGGTTGCTGGGGCCCAAGGGAGAGCAGAGCAGTGGGGTGCAGGCTGCATTCACTGCTGCAAAGTGACTGCAGAGACCCAGGTGAGAACCAAGCACAAAGATGAGAAAGAATACACACAGGATTTCAAGAAAAGCACCCATGGGAGCAGGACTCCCTAGTGCGGATGTATCCTCCTGCACAGGCTGTCACTGTCTGTAGATAGCACCTCACTTAAATCAGCTTCCTACAGAATGCATGTCAAAGCACTACTCTGATTCACTGAAAAGGCACTCAAGCCCATCTAAAATGCTATTTTTGCACACTAACTGAATTCAATTTCCATTTAAGTGTAACAGCTCAAGTCACAAACAACCTAGTAAAATGTAAAATTAATGTTTAAAACGTAACAGGATAAGCTGTAACCTATACATATTTAAACAATTATATCTCATTGCTTAGCAAAGTACTCCATTAAGTGCACAAATTATCTTTTGCTGCCAGTTATTACATCTTTATGGTTACCCACCAATGGTAATTAAACAACCTCTTCAAGGAAAAAGAGCTTCAGTGTAAACGCAAATAAAACCATACAGTGGGATTTAGAACTGAGGCTCTTCATTTAATTTAAAAGCAGAACTAGAGTAGCTGCTGATAAGATACCAGCCGAGCCCAACCTCTCCTCCTTAACTCAGAGCCTGGAATAACAGCCCTCATGGGGCAGAAGAGATTTCTAGAGATTTCTATAGCCTTTCAGGTAGGTGCCAGATGCACCCAGGGATGCTGTAGAGCAAACATCCTCATTGTGACGAAGCAAGGCTCGGATATGGTACAAAGGGCAACTGCTTTGTAAATTTAGCTCGTTTGATACCTTGCAGGACCTCAACAGAGGCAGGATGCCACTGGGCTGGATTTGCTGCAGACTCCAGCACTGAGAACAGGACAGTCCCCATCCTGGCAGAGCTGGGCACAAGGACAGATTGGACCTTGCAGCCTGCTTGGGGACCACAGCAGAGCTCTTGTGTGGCAGCGAGTTTATTCACTACACCTCATGTGGCCTCTGTGAGTGAAGCCATGCCCTGTTGCACAGACAGCAAAACTGGGGGGACTGAACTGGGCATGCCACACGCCAAGCACAGCCGTGGAAAGCAGCCAGGCCAGGCACACTGCAAAGTAAGGGCTGCAGTAAGGGACAAGAATAGAAACCAGATCTCCTGACCGAGATGCTCCTTCCAGCCAGATAGGCAGGTGGCCATGAGTTGAGCACGAGACAGGACTCAGATTAGATATGGGGTGCTGGGCCAGCATAGTGCTGGGGAGGGACAGCTCAGTGCCCAGCCTGCCCAGGCAGGCAGGAGGACGCTTCCCCAGGGCATCTGTGGATGCCAGGCCTCAAGCTTAAACCCCATGGGAGCAAAAACGGGAGACAGGAATGTGCCAGTGCTACTGCCTTGTTTGATGGCACTGCATTTAGGATGGGGACATAGCAGAGCCACACAGAGCAAGAGTTGTGAGAGCAGAGATGAGCAGCCCTGGAAATGGCACCATAAATGCCAAGCACAGATTCTTCAGTACTAGGAAAACCCATAAAGTGGCACAGACATGCAGAGAGCATACAGCAGTGCTGGAGCTTGCGTTGGGCAGGAGGCAGCGCCAGCCTGAGTGCCTGCCTGCAGGACGTGACACCCCAGGGTGGCATGCTCTGCCCAGCCCTGCCACATGAGCCCTTCCTTATCTAGCCAGGGCGGAGAGACATGCAAGAAATCACTTTCCCACAGATTTGCATGAAGCCCCATCACTGATCCCCCATTTAGAGGCAAGAGTGCTTATCCCAGACTTCTGTGGCAGGGCAATTGGGGAGAGCAGGTTGCCTTGCTCAGTCACCACTGTCACACCAGCCAGTTATTTTCCACTGGCAACATGCAGTTATGAAGCACCCTGCTTGGCAAGGAGGTGCCCAGGAGGCTCTCATGTTGTTTGCTTTGCTCCTCAGTAAAAGAATTGAGCTGTGATGAAGACCCCTTTGCCCAGAGGCTGGGGACACACACAGTACCCAGGGCCTGGGAAGCTTGCCCTTCTCTGGGGCTGTGTAACCCAAATAATACAGCAACAGCAGGGAGCTCTGGCATCAGCCAGCCCTTGCCCTGCTTACCTCAGGAGTCACAGCTGCAGTGGAGGAAGCACTCATATCATTAGGAGAAAATTAATTAGCCAGTTGCCTTAATAGCAGCCCTATGTCAGCAGGAAGCCTGCTCCAGTGCAGTGAGCTGGGGGGAGCCTGGACATCAGGAAATGTGTCCAGCCCCAGGCAGTCCCCAGGCCCTTCCAGCTGTGTAGCTGCTGGTTTCATGGGCCTTGGAGGACACATCCTGCCCTGGGCAACAGCAGTTTGGGTCATGCAGGGCTGACTGTGTCCTGCTGTGCCCTGCTGTGCCCTGAGCAGCCCCCTCAGGAGTGTGGTGGGGATGAAGGCAGCCAGCGTCACCGCAAGGTGGCCCTGTGGAAAACTCCTCGAGCAAGAACTGCATCTACCCACTCAGATGGTCTCAATGGAAAGGAAGGAGGGAGAAAGGGCCTCTGTGCTTCAGATGGTCCCTGCTTCTCTTTGCCTGGAGGGATGAGGCCAAGTGTGATGAAAGAGGCTAGTGGTTTGTGCCTGCCCAGCAAGTCAGGTCTTCTTGGAAGGGCAGCAGAGAGCCAAGATCTGTCCTGCACCTGGGGCTGGCGGAAGAGCATGTGCACAAATGACATTGAAAACTGATGCCATGACATGATGGGGCAGGGCAGGGAGTGCAGGGTTGGTGGTTACCCCACACAGCCAGAGGTACCACTCTGAGGAGAGGACTGAGATGTGGCTCAATTCTGGGTGCAGAAGAGCTGGAGCCATCCAGCCAGGGCGGAGACCATCCACTCCCCCTTGCTCTGGGCAAACAAGGGGGAAAAAAAAATCATGGCAAATTGGCTGTGGGGCTCTGCAAACAGACACATTGCCCACCTGTGTGCAGCTCCAGGAGCTGACAGATGTGGTTTTATGCTGCTCCTGGCCCTGCGCTGTCCCCTCTGCTTGTGAGGCAGCTGGGCACAGGAGAAGGGAAGGAAGAAGAAGGCCCAAACCAAAATTACTCCAGGGTTTTATCTGTGAGGCTGATGGTGCTGGAGGAAGTGCATTTCCGCAGGCAGCAAAGAAAGGCTGTATTGAGAAGCCAGTGTAGGCAGATCATGGGGGATGAGGCAGCCTGAGCCCCTCTGCGGCCCCACAGCAAACCCGGCTGGGGAGCAGGAGCAGGCACTGCCAGACACAGGGGGCAAAGAGGATCTGCATCAGGACCAGGGCAGAGATCAGCTCACAGAACTGGGACAAGCCTGGGTTTGGACAAGTTTGCCTAGGGACTATTGACTTTGGGGCCAGTATTCAGGTGAACCTTTCCTCCCCTCATCACTGTCCTGCTACGGTTCTCTTGTGCCTCATTAAGGGCTGTTCTTGATATGGGGAAGTTTTCTTGCTGGCATCTCTTCCACGGCATCTATAGTCACAAAATATTTGCTCTCTCAACTGTGGCTGGGATTAGCTAGTGGACCCAAAAGCCATGAGGACAAGGGCCAGGCTAGCTGCACAAGGGGCCATTTCTTGAGGCTGTTCAGGGATTTCAGGATTGAGATGGTAAGCATTAAAGATGCCAGGGAAAATCCAGTGCAACTTTAGTTTTGGCATGTCCCAGAAGCTTAAGACTTGGGAATTTGCAGCAAGAGGGCTCCTATGAGCCAGCTGGGGCAGGAGGCTCCCCAGAGGTACAATAGTGTGCCAGGAGCAGGAAATACGTTGAGACATGGGGCCAACACAGCCAGCAGCAGCCCCCCAAGCTCCTCCCCCTCTTGGCAATGGTAATCTCAAGTAATTCCTCTGCCAGTGGTCAGTCACCTCTCTGCACCCCATCACAGTGCAGTCACCCTCCACGGCCAGCATAGCATCACCCAAGGCTTTGCCCACATAAAAGGGGGCTGGTTTGGGACATTTCCACATGCTCTGTCTCAAACCCAGCCAAACTGCATCCAGTACCCAAAACCTCGGCCTGAGTGCTGCTCTCGCTGCAGGAGTTCAGCCTTGCCGGCATCTACACCAGGGTTTCACCAGCCCTATTAGTTATAAGGAACCAAGTTTCTATGTGCTACTTCTCAGTCTCTGTTGCTGCCGTCACTACACTGTGAGCTAACCAGAGTCTGGCCAAGGGTTTTTTCTCAGCCATAAAGAGGAGGAAATATGTTTACTTCCCGAGCCCCGGGCAAGCCCCTAAATGCCAGCTCGGGCTTGTCACTGCCAGGCTCATGGGGGAATGACGACAGCCCCCCGACTCTCCCAGCCATGCAGGAGGGTCCGGCGGCGGGTCGGTGGACGGGGCTGTCCGCACCAGGCTGCAGACTGCGCCTGCCCACGTGGGGACATGTTGCACGTGAAGCAGAGCCGAAATACAGTCTGAGAGAGGCTACCTAGGGCCAGGATCTGGCTCCTGCTCCATCCCGGACACTGGCATCGCCTCCTCTCCCGCAGCACGACGGGACAGGCACCCTGGGCTTGCAGGGTGGTGGCAGAGGTAGGGCTTTGTCTTGGGTCCCCTCGATGGGAAGCTCAGCAGTGGCTCGTAGGCACCCAAGAGCTGCAGGGTAGGAGACAGGGGCCTCGCAGGGCAGGATGCCGGTGGGCACGCACCTCCGGGCTCGCTGCTCTCCTCCCCGCGCATCCCCTCGGGTTCCCCGCTGGGCCAGGAGGGGAACCCGGCCCGGCTCCGCTGGCGTGGGAGCAGCGCTGCCTGCAGCTTCCTTGTATGGGCAAGGGCGGGGCGGGTGGCCTCGCTGCTGCCTTGAACGTGGGGGGCTTGCCCGGCTCCCCCCTCCCGAACATCCCTGGGCGACCTTACCTGCGCGCCCGGCGGAACGACGGCGCCCGGAGCTGGAGGCGCTTCGCCCGAGTTTCAGGGCCAGGCTCGGGGCGCTGGTCCCTGGATGTTTCCCGTCCCCGAGGAAGGCTCCCCAGACCCTCCTCCCGCAGCCCCACCAGCGGGCGGAGGAGCTCGGGCCCCGGCGCTGCCCCGACGGCTGTTCCCGGCGTTGCGCTCCTCGCCGCGGCGAGACCGACAGGGCTCCCCCGGGCCGCCCCTCCTCTCCCCAGTACCCCTCGGGCAGCCGTCCCCGGTACCTGGCAGGGCGCAGAGCAGGTAGCAGGCAGCGGCGAGGCGGAGCAGGGCGCGCCGTGTCCCCTCCATGCTGGGCCGATTCGCGCTAGCTCCAGCGGCAGCACCGGGGCGGCGCCGGGGCGGGACGGCGGCCGGGGCTGGGCGGGCAGAACGTGGTCCAGCCCCGGCCCCGGAGGCGCGGGGGGAAGGCCGTTGGCACCCTCCGCACCCTCCGCACCCTCGTCTGGCCCGGTGTAGCCTCGGCATCCGCAGTGCGACTCTGCACCGTCCCCGCCGCTCCGGGTCTGGTACCCTGCACCTCCATTTCGGGCAGAGCTCTCAGGGTCCAGTCCTGGTTTGGTTCCCGGCACGCTCGGTCCGGTTCGGCACTGCTCCCAGCATCGCCCTTTCGGGCCCTGGCACCCTCGGTTCGGGCAGGGCACTCTTGGTCTAGTCCCGCACCGTCCCCATCATCCTCGGACCAGCCACCCCTGGTTCGGGCAAGACATCCCCGGTCCTGTTCTTCCTTGTCCTGGACATCCTCGGAACAGTCCTGCCCTACCCCATCACCCCATGCTGGTCCAAGCGGCCTCGGTCCAGGCCTGACCATCCCCCAGTACAGTTCCTCATAACCCCCGGTGCCTTCCATTGAGTCTGGCACCCCCATTTCTACCCCATACAGGGATGGGGACAGCAGCCAAGCCTAACACAGGGCAATACCTTGGGCCCCTGCACTGTTTTGGGGTACCAAGGCCTGTGGGCACAGATGGGTGCAGAGCTGCTCCGAGCACCCCTAGATGCTGCCCTGGCTGGGGCTGAGCTGAGCATCATGCAGTCCATGGGGTACCCGATGTCCCCACAACCCTTCCAGCTTCCTGGAGCCTGGCCAGCCCCATCCAAGCATGGTGAGGGCAGAGCCATCCTTCAGAAAATCTAACTACTCTTTTCTGGTCGGGATTTCTAAAGAAGAAACCCCCTTTTGAAGCTGGCAGTGCCCAGTCCTGTTCTCTGGAAACACCAAAACTCTTCCTTGCAAATCCCTTGTCATGTGCTTCCTCTGTAACTCCATCCTCATGTGGTGCAGGTGAAGTGAGCCCTCCTGTCCTGCCCCATCAGCTCTCACAGAAACAAGCACAAGGTCTGAGGCTTCTCTGATCTGTGAAGGTGCTCTTTGCCTGTAAGATGCAAAAAACATGGTGTGGTCTTTGCTGACCCTCTCTTGGGTTGCATTGGCAGAAGTGGGGCTATGAGTCCCCTTCTCCTTCCCAATACCTGTTTCTGCAGCACCATGGGACAGAGAAAGAAGGTGGAAGCAAGTATTTTTGTTCCCTGAGAGGTCTTGCCTTTGTTCTTCAATGTGGATCTCATTGGTAGCTCCTGTCCTCAGTTCAGAGGTAGGTAGAAGAAAACAGGGTGGATCTGACACAGAACTGATCATGTCTTTTACTGACTCCTTAAAAATCACAACAACTAATTCCCAGCCCGTCACTGGAAATATGTTTCTAGCTGCTTGCTACTTGCTGCCACGAAAACTAGATGTACCATCTTCTGGCATCCCATAAAGGCAGAAGTAACTGGGCTTATACAGATTTCCCAATTCTAAGGAGAATTATTTAAGCATATTTACAACTTCTTGGTAAGTTATAAGCATCTTCCACTCCTCACAGATGCCACAGGGCTACCCAGCAGAGCAAAGCCTCCTTTGCACTAGACAGACTCGGGCTTTCAGTGCCACAGTGTGCATCACCCAACCCAGCTCCTCAGAGCCCGCCAAATCTCACCAGTGATGGACCAGGGCATTTCCACCCCCTCCAGCACCCATCCCTGGGGAGGACATGAGCTCTGGGGAATGTTTGTGCTGCTGGCTGTGACCATGGTTTGTTCATGAGCATGTCCAATGCCTGCAAGCTTCTGACTCACGTCTCTCCTCTGATTTCTCTCTGGAGATGCTGAAACGATATCTGTCTCATCTGGCTTCTAGAGAGCAGCTCTCAGTTGTCAAGGTTACCGGTCTCTCTGCTTTAATTAAGCGTATAGATATGGCATGGGGTATCTGCAACAGCTGGGGGACAAGGAGAGCATTGGGCTGGTACTCTCCAAGGGGTTTGTGAGCAGCACGATAAGCTTGTGCAGATGAGCCCCCCTGCAGGTCGCTGCTATTACTTTAGCTGATCTCTGCATTCATGAGGATTATGATCAACACACTAACGAGGCACCTTCAGCTCCCCATAACAGAGCAGGGGCAGCTGGGAGCAAGAAAATTGACTGCATTGGTGTGATGGTGTCTTTGCAGTGACACTGCCCCTCTCCACTCTGGAGAGAGGAGGGAAAACGAGGTACTTAAACATCCTGCTGGTGCACATCCACTTTTTCACGAAGCAAGCAAAAATATTCCCCTCAGGTATGAGGCAGCAGTTCCCTGTGTCTATGTGGGCTATGTAGGGGTTACCTAGGGTCTCCAGCTTTGTCAGGGGGTGGTTGCCCTGGGCTGTTCTCAAGGAGGACTGGAAACACCCTTGCAAACCTATACAGCATGTAGATCAGACAGGTCTGGGTAGCAATGAGAGCTGAGGACTTAGAATAACTTCTGTAAGAAAGTTCTGTACTCAAACACGGAATTAACTTTTGCCAGTGTTGTGCTCTCTCTTGCAGCAGCTTTATTTAGCTCCTGTCCTTTTGTTTCTGGCTGGCAGCCAAAGCACAGAGCAGGCCAGAGATGATAATGTTGATTATGTTAATTTAATAGGAAAAAGCAGATAATGGAAAACAAGTGAGTGGAAAATAGTGCCAGCAAAAGATCTGAGGGTAAGTAGGGGCATAGGTAGGAGATAGGGAGGTGTTGGTGCTAGGGGAGACATGTAAGTACAGTGCTTGTACTGTGTCCCGCAGCCAGGGTTATGACATGAGCGTCCCCTGAGCAAGCAGAGCAGTGGTGTGGCTTTGATCCTACTGCCACTGTTACTCCAGCACAGACCCGTGCAATCTGAAGAGCAATCCACCTCTTTCACACAGCCTGGAGGTGAATGGTTACAGCGGTGGAGTCCTGGGCAAGGGAATGGCAGCTGTGGGGATGTGGGTGATTCAACTCGGCTCTGGGCTCGTGTAAATCATGCCATTTCTTGTACTTCAGCCTCTGTGTCATCTGCCCTTCATCACTGGGTACCAGGAGCACCTCTGGTGCACATCTCATCCTGCCCTTGCAGAGAGCTCAGTAGATCCCAGCCTGCTGCATGTCCCCCTGTAAGCCTCCTTTTACAGGAGGGCTAAGCATGATCAGAGTTGGTTTTGGGGAAAGATGGGCCAATGTATTGCCCTCAGATGGCTGCTCTCACTCTTCAGAAGCACTTCACTGTGGGATGAAGAGAGGGGCTGCTTTGAAAGAGAGACAACTCAGCACTTGAAGTGATTTTCGGTTCTCAAAGGAGCTGGTAGGCAACTGACTGGAGAAGAAGAGCTAATCCAAGGTGAGTCATAACCCCTCACCCAAGGTTGAAACATCAAAACAGTTTTATATAAAAGGCAAATTAAATCCCACAAGTCAAAGACCAGTAAAAAGAATTTATCAAAGAGCAGAAGATGCTACTGGTTGACTTGCAGGCAGGCAGAGGGAGCATTTGCTCAGCAGCCTGGGGTATTACATCTCCTCTGTCACTCCTCCAATACAAAAAGCACTGCCATTCATCTATTTTTAATAACAGTGACGCAGGCAGTAAACCTGAATTCAAGGCTGGGAGCTTGTCTTCTTCCCCCTGCGTATCTGTCCTGAGTCATCTCCCTTTCCAAGGGCCCTTCACAACTTTGTAACCCAGCAAAGAAAGAAAGCAAAAACAAAATGTAAGATAAAAGCGGATCAGACAGCAAGTTTCAGAGGCAGAGAACCAGCCATTCTGGGAGAGGAGTGGTAAACACTGGGACTTCGTTGGCATAGGGATCTGTGGAAAATTAAGAGGCTAGGAGACACAAATGTGTACCAGGTATGCTGATCCCAGATTGGAATCTCTCAGGAAGCCAAGCAGAGATTGGCTACAAGCAGCTAGATGCCTGCAGGTCATGAAACTTTGCAGTAAACCCAGGCTGGAGGAAACAGGGCAGATCGAGGCTTAGGCCTAGGGTGGTATTGGTGTCCCTCCATGGCAGGGAGGTTGGAACTAGATGATCTTGAAGGTCCCTTCCAACCGGGACAATTCTGTGGTTCTGTGACAAGCTGAAGAGCTCTGCTATGGCAGAAATCTCGAATTAAAGGGCATACAAGTCTCTGTGCCACTGTAATTCAAGAGAGGAGTGTAACCAGATGGGAGGCTGCTGTGCAGCTGGGAAGGCAAAAAGCTGTGCTTTCATCCCAGTGAGGGGTTGAGGCATGAGGACAGAGCACCAGGCAATGCAGGAAACCTTCTGGACCTTGGCATGAGACAGGAGAGGCCGGAGTGATTGCCATGTGGGCTGGTGGCCTCAATGCTTAATAGTCAGATGTTTAAGGTTTTCGTCTACAGGCCCCCCTAGGCCTGCCCTGAGCACTGGATTCTCACCTTTTGCCCCTCATCTAAGGGCTGGAGCATGGTCTGATGGGCTCTCCCCAGGCTGCCTGGGCTGAAGTCACCCAGGCACATTGACACAGGGTCAGTCCTGCTTCCCCATCCTGAAGCTTGCACAGCCTCACAGCTGGGAGCATTGTGCAGCAGGCTAGAGCAAACTGGCCAGCTCTGTGCTATTCCATGTCCACGGTACCACCAGGAACTTGACTGTAGTCATGCCACAGCACCATCACAGTGGGAAAAGGTTCTGAGCTGAAGCCAGGACAACAGATGGCTGTGATGAGCAGGCAGGAGAGCACATAATCATGACACTGGTCACAGCATGGCAGCTGTCTAAATGACTATCCATCTGCCCCAGTACAAGCCCTCTCTGGTTCCTGAGGCAGGGTGCCTGGCACTGCTGCCAGCCTCTTGCCTGGGCTCTGCCCACTCTCCTGGAAGAGGAACATGGAAGGTACTCTGGCAATCCTATGGTTGCCAGGTCTCATGCAGAGATGTGCGATGCCAGGTTTGGGTTGATGAGGCAGCATGGCTTTGTGCACAAGGACATGCTGGTTACCTTGTCTGCACCAGTGATGAGACGGAAGCATTAACCTTGTTCTTCATCAGCAGGTATGCAAATTTTCATCCAGATGACAGTGTGCAGCAGTCCCCATGGAGCCCTCCTTGCTGCCAGGAGGATGGTCATGGTATGACAAGGAATACACAGTCCAAATGCAGCTGCAGCTGTGCCTTCCCCTGGTCAGAACAGGTGTAAATCAGAGCAGAATTTGATAAATCCTATATACATGTAAGATGTTTTTCCTTGACAGGTTTCATTACATAAAGTATTTAATGGGTTAAATGACTAAAATGTCCAATCTCATCACAGTGCTCTGAGGTCAGCCTACAGTGTTGGTCCTGTGGGAGGGGAGAGAGAGAATTTCTGTTGCCTGACATTTTTTTAATTTTGGAGCCCACAAACGTTTCCCTCTGTTGGGGAAAATACCTGCTCTGTCCAGTGGAGATAAATTTGCACAGCTACATTGCAGCATCTTTCTCCTTGGGAAGGAGAAATCTCCCGTGCATCTCTCCTCTGGGGCATTTCCAAAGCCCAGAGGAAGGGAATTCCCCCTCCTGCCTGCTCTCACCCAACTTCTCTCATTTCTGTTTTTCTTGCCACCCTATGAGTTAACCCATGGCTGCTCTTTGCCATACTGGTTACGTTTCAAAAGCCAAAACAATCTGTCTGGGGAAGAGAGTCAGTCTGAGAGCAGAGAGGAGCAAACCGCAAGCCACAGGGCTGTTTTCTGGAGTGGCTGCTCTGGGGTAGTCAGCCCGGAGGGTACCTGGGGGAACAGGGAATACCCACTGTGAGCAGAACTTCCTGTGGTATTTGCAGGCTGCATAACCATTTGGGAATGCAAGTGAGAGATCGTTAGAATGAAGTACACTGTGACGTCTGCAAAACTTCGCCTTTGATGAGTCTCTTTGATGAGCCTTCTAATGCAGTGTTCATTTTCATCTCTCCGGAAAACAGAGGAAGAGTACAAAAGCCACCCCATCTTCTGCAGATTTTGTGGCCACAGATTTGCTAGGGTACTTCTGCCAGCAGAGGAGGGATAAGGGACTTTCTCAGACAAAAGTTCTGCTGTTGAGATATACACACACATGCTCACCAGCAAAAAACAATGTTTTTCCACTTCAGAAATGTAGGCTTTACCTTTGAAATAAAGCTACACGAAGAGTCCTAGGACTATCCTATTTCTCTCTCAGAACAGGAATCATTAATGACATTCATCACAGGACCTCATGCGTCGTCATCGTGGCNACAGGAGACCACAAGTGATTTTCAGACTGTGCCTGGGACCTCATGCAATGTTATATTGAAATACAATATGACTGTTTCCAATTGAGATTTAACTTTACTGAATCACACTGGCATATTTTAAGGATGTTACATTGCACCAACCCATGGGATAAATCCTTATTCCTGGATATTACCAGTAAGACATTTGCAAGCCAAAAGCAGAAATGACATGTATCTTGTTTGGGAAACAGAAAAGAGGTGAAATTCATGTCAAGGAAATGGGGTAAAATAATTCATTTGCTTTAGTGCTGGGATTAGCTCTGAAAGAGAGGCGTAATAAAAACCTACCACCAGATGTCATCTTGAAGCTAACTAGTAGCGTCCAAACCAGCAGGAAGGAGAAACTGGGGAAACAGTGAGGTGAGAGGAGGCGGCACTGGGGTTTCTTTAACGGCAATCACTGCATCCTGGAACAGTGGATGACCATGGAGATGGAGATCTTTCACAGTTGGCTTTGCTTTCAACTTGCTTAGATAAATTCTAGCAAAATGTAAAGCGTTGAAATTTAACTTCAAAAATAAGTTTAAAAAATTAGTCTTGCTGAAAAACCCCATTCAGGAGCTCAATTTTGCTTGAGCGGAAGACATTGACAGATCTGAGTAGTTCCACCTGCTTCATCACTGATTAAAATATGATGGATATAATAATAATTGTCTAATGGCTTAGTTAGAAAAGCTTCGCTGCACCCTGTGTTTGAGCTGTCATTAGAATAGATGCTTGCATATGGCTGATATTTAACATTTGGGAATGATGGAAAATTTCCTGTGAAGGAAATTCAGAAGGAAAATGAAGAAAATAGGACAATTTTTCTCTCTACACAAAATACTTCTAATCCATTACCTGTGCAGAAATGATCACAATTTTTTGTAGTTAAATATACAGAGAAAGTTTCACTGTAGACTTGGGTGGAATTCTGAGACTAAAAATCAATAAATTGCAGAATAGATATTTTAATCCAATTATAAGCATAAATCTCTGTTCAGTATTGTTTGTAGTGTTGGTACTAATGTTTCCAACATGAAACTCCCTCAAGCACATTTCAGATCTAGCTGAGTTTAGATGTAAACTTGATGACAAAGGATAATGAGAAAACATAATGCTAATATGGTACGGCAAGATTGAACAACATCTTCTTGTCTAAGACTCTTCAGTTACAATTCTACCAGTTTGAATTATTTGAGATTTGGTTATTCCATCCAAGACTCTACAGCAAATGAACTTTGTTTTTTTAAGAGTTTCAGTAAAAATACATGTTCAGCCTTTGCCAAAGATGAGGTCAGGGAAAAAAAATCAGTCCCTTGCCAACGTAAAACAAAACCTAAACCCCCTTCCAACCACTTAATGAGATGTTCTAGTCCTGCTGTGTTTTGGAATGGCTATTTGAAGTTTGGCAGTGTGTCCTAGCAGGAAGAAAGGTATCAATTTCTATACCTGTTATAGTCCACCTACACGTGGATAATAATTTGAAAAGTAACAGTTTGTATGCAAAAATCACAGACTTATTACAGCCTGGCAGCCAGAACGTCAGAATATTTGAGATGTATTAAGCAGGCTACAGTGGCTGAGCAGGATGTTGTGTGCAGCTTGCTTCTCTGCTGTGACTGACACCACCGCCGCGGTGCAGGCAGCTGAGAAAACGGGAAAAAGTCGAGTAAAATGCTGAAGTTGCAAGACCTAGAGGCACAGATCAGAACAAGGGATGAATCCTCTGGGAAATATAATAGAGGAACAGGTAATGGCATCAGGGATTCCGCCACAGAGCCCAATTCTGGTCACTTTACAGCCGGGTGTTGCCCCAGCCGTCAGTAAATGGCTGTCCGGGCGGAGGGGTGAGGGATAGTGTCGGAAGTGACCGCGGTGCCAGTCAGGTTTTAGGGCCAGGACGCGGCCGGATCTGCAATACGAATGCCAGAGTCAGTGCAGGCCCGAGGTGCGCGTTGAAGCCCTCTGAGCTGCCGGGCTACCCCTCCCGAAGAGGACGAGGGTTACGGCGCTCACCGGCCGGATTCGCTGTGATTAGCCATCAGCCGCTGGCACACACTTCCCACCAACCCCCTCCTCAAACCACCGGGGTCCCGTGAGCCCCTTCTATGGCGTCCGCGCACAGACTGCTGGGAGTCGCTGGCGCGCGGCGCGCCTGCCGCCCTCCACGGCCGTTGTGGTGCCCGTCCCGCTGACAGTTTCACTCCCACGGCACCCTATAAACATACGGCGATTGGCTCGCCTGCCCGTCCGTCAAAATGCGCTCCACACTCCTACTGGCTATCTCTCTTATTTATACTCCACCCGCAAAGGCTGACCAGTGAAAGCGAGGCGCCCCTAGCAACGCCCCTCTCTCTTTCCTGCCGTTGGCTCGCGCTTTCCTCTCGGGAGTTGTTGTCGCTCTTATTACTGGTCAAACTACCTGCCTCTCAAGTGGCTCATAACCAATTAGAAAGAGGTACTCACGTGGACTCCCTGCCAGTCCCTCAACTAGGCTTGCCTTTCTCCATTGGTCGAGCGGCACTGTCCATCCAGCTTTGCCTGGTGCCAATTGGCTGCTAGGGAGGGGCAGCTTCTGATCGGGTGCCGCCCCGGCGCTGTGGGCGGCTCGGCGGCGCCGCTCGCCGGCGGGAGGGTGGACGCGCGAGGAGGAGGTGGAGGCGGAGGTGGAGGCGGAGCAGTTGTGCGGCGATCACGGCCCCGGGTCCCGCAACTAAGCTCCCTCCTCACATGGGACCCCCTCGCTTGCCGCAGCGGCAGGGCAGACCCTCGCCGGGTTGCTGAGGTGCCAGGAGACTGGCCGTGGGTTGGAGTATGCGGCCATGAGATCCCGTGCCACCCGGAGGCCCTGCTGGCGCCGCCGCTCAGGTAACGGCTAGAGCGCGCGGCGGAGCGGAGCGAGAGCAGAGAGCTGGGCGGGGAGGGGGCCGCGTGCCTGCAGGGTAACCGACCTTCAGCGTAACTGACCTGCAGGGTAACCGTCAAGAGCAGGGTGCCTGTGGGTTTGGGACATCCCTCGGAAGGGGTGAGGGAGAAGAGGAGCCACTCTGGGGATGGGGAAACAGGCGAGGTCCCGCCGTTCGCCCCGGCAGTGTGGTCAGGGTGCGGTGAGTGCTGCGTTTCGGTAAGCAGGTGCGTGGCGGGGCTGCATTCACCCCGGGGGCCAGGCGTGAGGGAGAGCGAGCGCTGCAGGGCATCTTAAGTGCTGCGGGAACCCGTGGCCTGACCCGGGGCCAAGGGTCTACTTGGACACGGGCAGGATTTTTGCCCAACTGCATGAGGATTGCCTTGAGAATGGTCACTTTGCCAGTTGTCACTTTGCTCGGCTCGAGTTTTGCTGTTTTAAATGGTAGCTCATAAGAATACATGAGTCAGGTTTTAATGACAGGCTTGACTGTTCAGGTGTATGTGCATATGTGTTTGCTTAGTGGCCTTCGGATGAAAGGTGCTGTATAAATGCAGATGATCACTCTTAAAGTTGCATTCCTTTGAGGTTGGTGGGAACTGTATTTGCATCAAGTACGGGGACTTTCTATTTGAGTATCCCGATAGGTGGTGGTACCTTGGTAGCTGGAGCTAAAATTTCAAGAGTACTGGTTTTTGTGTAAGTTTATACCTTTCTGTTTGTCCTTCTAAAAAAGACTTACAATTAGTATTTAGACTAATTTATGAGAATTTATGCTTCAACTGAAAGTATTACTATTTGTAGTAGAGATCAGAGTTCTAGCATGTTGTCTGCAAAATCGACAGACTTACAGTTCTATGGACTTAATTAGACAGTGGAATTTACAGCCTAAGATAAGTTTGGGTGTTGGTTTTTTTTTTTATGAGAAACTCTGATATGCCCAATGGATTAGCCATAAACCTTTCCATTTAGTCATCAACTTTGGAAATTATTGTTGCATACCATATCCTGATAGGCCAATAAAAATGTCATTTTCTGACTCTTGCAGAAGTGCACTGTACAGCTGTAGATATGACTCTGTAATTCCATTGTCCATTTTGGTTTGTCTTCATGTAAAACTTGCAGACATGGACCGGTAGCTTAAACTGAAGGCAGAGAGGACTGTTTCTTGTATCTGGTGGCAAGTGTGTGCTCTCCTATGTTTTTTGCATGGAATTTGTTTTGTGCTGTTTCATTAGGATTAACAGCTGGTAGTGGGAGTGGGGCAGGAGACAGGGAGAGAGCAAACCTTGCTTCAGTGTTTAACATTTTTCTAACTGTGGAAGGATAAAGTTGGTCCAGATGAGGTGTTCTGATGATGTAGACCTTCTGTGACCTAATTATACTCTCCAATTCTGTATACCTGTTTTTGCCATTGTAGTTCTTTATGCAAATGATCTCACAAATTCATGAAAGAAATGCAGAGTTAAAGGAGAGGATTGTTGCTTCTGTGTCTGCTGCAGAAAAGAATGAAGCTTGTGGTTCACTTGCATCATAGGTTCCCTTTCTGTATTCTTCCTGTAGCCAAGAACTCTGCATTTGCACAATAGCAAAGCTTTTAATTGTATCCTTGCAGCATGGTATCTTGCAGCCTAGCACAAAAAAAAGTGCTCTTCTAGGCAAGATTAAAAAAGGTCAATGCTCATAATTTTTTTAAGCCCTTTCTCTGCTGATCAGTTCCCTAACATACTCATTTGAAGTTGTCTTTTTATCATTAAGTACATCTAATAATCACAACTGTAACACAATGGCTCCATCTGTTGTCTGTTGCCAAGTGCTCTTTCTGACTTAAATAGTAAGCTACTTTTTCGTATGGTCCTGTCACTTTTTCTTAAGTTGAACACATTTCTGGTAGTGGCTAAACCATTTTTTGATATAATTGCCTCATTCGTTTCACTGGAGAACTATAATAGCTCTTGTAACTGGCAGTGGAGTTAGTTGAGAACTTTGCGTTTGAAGGCTGACTTTGTACACTCCAGATCTGTGGCTCACACAGGGTGAGTTACATGTTCCCCCTTGGTACCCAGGGTACTTCAAATTGAAATGTAAATACCAGCAGACTCTAATGTCTCCAGTACGTTAACAACAGATTTGGGAAGCCATATTCTCATTTCAAAAATTTGTCAATAAATTCGTCAAGACTGTGTTACACTTCTGTTTGTGCAGCCAGTACCTGAAATAAACATGGTACTGAGTGTTTCACCATGACATGAAACCAGTAACATGGACTAGTGTTTTAAGGGCAGATGACAGAATGTGTTTTAAATATTTGTGGAGATGATATTTTTAGCTGGATAATACAAACATTGACTGTCTTGTGTGATGATGTATAAATATAAGATTGTGTCCAAGCGAGGTTGATCAGGTATGAAATTCAGCCTGCTCACTTTTTTTACTTTCAAGTGTTCTTGTTTCCTTTTCTTTCCAGTGTTGTGCTGGATTGTCTCCCTGGCTGCATGAAAAGAACAGAAAGTTGCTTCCTGTCTCGTGTGACCCCCCCCCCCTCCGCAGTGCTAACAGACCTGTCAGCTCTCAGTCATAAAACCTGGTGGCTAGGCTGAGGGGAAAATTCCTTGATTATTGAGATATTACAATACCTGTTTGTACTGGAAGTCTTTGATTCCTTTTGTTTTTCTCAAGAGCTAAGCAAATGTCAGCCTCCTGACAACTGGAAGGCATGAGCTGCTTTTCAGTCTTGACTGAGCTCTGTTTTGTTAGGCAAAGATAATGTATTAAAATTATCCATTTGAAGCAGTAGCTGTGTATTGTACATGATCTACTTGAGTGATTATTTAACTCTAACGATGCTCTGTAAATAGGCTAGAGTCTGTCTGCATTGTGGATTGGAGTGACTAAAACCAGACTCATAGAGGAATGGATTTTTGCAAAGTCCTTCTGTGGAGGTTTAGTTTTGTATTATAATTGGACCCTAGAAACTGTTGGCAATTATACTGTGGGCATAAGAATCAAGTGGTTTCCTATTTGTTTGTGGGGTCTTAATATTCTTTCCCCCCACAGTTATAGTTGTCTTCTAAATATGTGCCAGAACTTATGCCTATGCTTGATGTAAATATTTTTAAACCTACAACCTTGGCCCTGAATCCTGAGCTCTGCAGTAAGTTAATGGCTTGTCTCTCTTACTAGTTTCAAACTTGGCTGAAGTCACAAAATAAATGAACTGTTTGTTTCAGCTCAGCCTCTTGTGGAGGTTTGTTTGCATTATAAAACCACCATACAGTTTAGCAGACTTCCAGTTTCTGGAGTGGTGTAATAGGGCTAATGCAGGTCTCTTCTGAGGAATGTCAGCCCTAGTTGTGGGAAGTTTGTTATGACAGTGCTGCCTAGAGCTAGGAATAATCCCCTACAGTGAAGATGAAGTTAAAGCAAAATGGTATCTAAATGAAAGTAGGAAGTGTTGGGATTTTTGTGTTTGAGTGCAGTGTTGTAACTGAGACTATAAACTGGACCCTAAGACTTACCCTATAAAAGCAGTCAAAAAGACTTCAGCTTCAGGATGAGCTGGGTCAAACATAGTGCAGGCTCTGGTACTTGTGCTGCCTTGTCTGTAAGTATTTGATATTCTGTTTTTCCCAAAGACAAGAAGCTAAGTTACGGACAAACCAAGGAACTTTTTCTCTGTTAGGAAAGCAGGTAACAGCAGTTGAGAACAAGATTGTGGAATGCCTGGTTCTTTTTACCTGTTTAGCTTGAATTCCTTGTGTTTCATTACCGTTATTGTGTTGGGGTTCCCCTCCCCCCATAACGATCTCTAAGTCAATTCAGTCTTTGGAAGATTCTATTCTTTTCATTCATTTGAAGCTTTTCTGAAATTTTTCCATTACTACAGTGAATTCTTCCCTCCCCCTCTCCCACCCCAGCTCTCTCCTCTCCTCAAGCTATTTTAAGTGACACTTGCCAGGGTAATTCCTTCATGTTTTTTGTGTTTTTGTAGTGCTGGATTTTAAAGCTACATCAGACTGCGAGTTTAAACAGTTAACTCTTGGCAAATGACTTATGTCAAAGCTTTGGCATCTTGTTCTTCAGAAAACCTTTTCAAATTAATAACATGCATCCACTAGATTTATTGCTTTCCAAGCTGAATGCCTAGCGACAGTCTTCTGTGTCTAAAAATGGTTGTTGTTGTTAAGGCCATCTTTTAGGAAATTGTGAGTTTGACATTTGAGTGCAAATATGCACGTATTTATAAAGATACTGGTGATGAAAGAGCTCTTAGTAATGAATTCAAATGGTTTTTGGAAGGATCTTAGTTTATACCCTGAGGCATTAAAGGTATGCTGCTAAAATTAAGAAGCCTTACCTATTTTTATGTCTATGAAGTGTAAAATGTTAAGTACTCACTTATAATATATCACCTATGAAGTTTACATGGATGTGTGGGGTATAACTTGATGTGCTGTGGTGGTGTTTCCATCTTCAAATATTTGCAGGCTTAGGGCATTGGTTTTGAAAGCCAAACCCCTAGTTAACCAAATAAATGCTGAAAGTGTTTGTATTTGTATTAGTTTCTATAATTAGAAAAATTGATGTGTTCATGCAGTGGAGAAACTGATCTTAATATAATACTAACATGGATTTTTTTCAAGGTTTGTTGTTTTTTTTTTAACCAAGAAATTAAAACTTGATAGGGTGTGAAACATTCTGAAATTGTGCTTTTCAGTAATGTAATAAATGGAGGAGTAGAGCAGGTATGCATTTTGAGAGGTGTATTTTTAAATGATTTTTGTCATGGCAGAGTGGGACATAGTTTTCTTTTATGAAGATGTCAGGAAAATAGATCTGAAAGTTGAGAATTTATTGGGAATTTTTTTAGAGTGTTTAGTGTCTTTTTTAACTCTCTGTTGAGCACATCTTAAGAGGTTTTAAGATGAACTTTAATATGAAAAAAAACACCCAACAACCTTTTAGTTGGTTACAGGATTTGCAGGATAGTCTTGGATTCTGTTCACTGCACTTTAATTAACCATACAAGGTAGTAAATTAAAGTACCTCAGACTGACTTGACAGTCAATTAAACCTTGGTTGATTTCATTGAGAATGTGATCATTAGTGTAATTGGCCAAAATGACAGGAGGCCCAGTTGGATTTGTGCCCACTGGAAATTTTCCTCTGATTCTGTATATGCAATCCTGGGCAGAATACTGGACAAATGGAGCTCTATCCTAATAATTTCCAAGGATTTAATGTAGCTGTCTGGAAAGTGGGCAAACTCTAGCAGGCAAAAATGAAGGAATGGGTTACTTGGGAATCCAGATGGCAAAACCTTTTGGGGTTTATGTTGTGTGAAGTACTTTGAATCTCTTCTTACATTGTGGGATTTATATAGAATTTTGCAAAGTTCACTCTGTGATTTCAATCAAAAGGATGTGTATATGTGAGGGAGATTTTTTGTTGTTGTTGTTAAATAGATTGAGAGACCATATTGAGAGCTGATCTTTTGTTAATGGTGTCTGGATACTTAAGACAGAGTTGGGCTTTGTCTCCTGTTAAAGATCACTTACCTAACTTGGTATCTTTTTCAGGTTAAGACAACAGCAATCTTCCCTATTTTGTTTTTGCATATATTTTGATTTACCTGAGAACCTAAACTTAATAGTTCTAATTTACAAGCTGCTTTAGTTTGCTGGGCTGCAGTGTGGATATGTTGTTCCACTAGATTTAACAGAGGTGTCTAACAAGCTCCAGGGTCTAATTTATACGGTGTTACTGTGGTACTGGAGTGTCTGAGTGCATTTCTGGGGGAAATACTTGCTCCCTTCCTTAGCAAGTGTCACTACTCTAATGCAAATAAGTTCTAAAGAATTGTTTCTTGAGTTACAGCAGGTTTTCTGGTCAGCCTCTAAAGATACTTGAATCTCCTGTTCCAGAAAATGAATTGCTAATGTCATGGGTCCCTGTCTATCCTCCTTCCGTAGACAGTTCTTTCTTTATCTCCTTGAAAAGTAACCAAATGATAGTTTGTCCCTTTCAGATCAAAAAAAATTATTTAAGTGAGCCTTGGAAATTCCTAGACATCTCTATAGCTGAGGAACTTCTCTAGGTTATTTTTCTCAGCTGGGGAGATATAACAGGCTTTATCTTCTCATGGTGCTTCTGTACCATTTCCAGACCCTCAAGGCTCATAGGGCAAGAATATGAAGTCAGAAATTGGATCCTGATCTTCTGTGTGGCAGTTGGCCGCTTAAAACATTAGACCATGTAGTGCTGTCATCTGAAAAGTGCAGTAAGCTCATGCATGTGGGAGTCTGCATATAAAATTTTGTAGGAATCTGACATCGTGGGATCTGACACAGATTAAATTTTCTTAATCAGGCTTTAGTAATACTGTCTTATACCCATTGACTCCCAGTTAGAGAGGTAAGAGTTAAGATGTTTGAAATAAACATGACTAGAAAATACAGAGGGTTTTTTAAATTGTTTTGGGTTTTGTTTTGTTTGTTGGGTTTTTTTGGCAAGGACAACCTCACATGAATTCCATGCAGTTCAGCAGAGCCTACTTCTGAAGGCAGGGAAGGACTGTGTGTTTTTCTGGTGTGTTGCTTTTAGCCTTAATGTTTCTTCTCCATGGGAATAGATTGAGCCTATTTCAAATCTATCTTGGCTATCATCAATCCATCTAGTTTCCTCAGTGAACATCCACTTTAACAACTGTACACACAGTATTTCCTTATTTAAAAGCATTAAGTAAATTGAATTATCCCTTTTTCAATATTAATAGGAATGGCACAGAACATCTCTGAAAGATACACTGCATACAAAACGTGGGTATAGCAGCACTGCTGTATGTTCAGAGGACAGCTGGTATGCCTCTGTTTTTGAAATGCTCTTGAAATTTAGTGTATTGTTCAGGTTCTGTACATCTGTGTAAACAGTAGCATAACTGTCTGGCCTGCTCCCTCCTTCATGATTATTTTGTCCACCATTTAAAAAAAAAAAAAAAGTTTCCTTCCCCTCCTTCCAGTTTTTCATTCATCCTCGGATAAAGAGAGAAATCTTTGACTGCTCACTTTGTTCAGGTTTTGTAGGGGCTCACCACATTGCTGTTAATGAACAGTTAAGTGTGGAAAAGATGAATAACCTCCTGAGTCTAAGGTTTAAAGAAAAAAAAAAAAACTAGGCCACCTGTCAAGTCTGCCAGTCCAAGCTGAATTTGATGGGCTCCGAAGTCATCCTGATTACTTCATCATCCTCTTAAAAAGAAAAGAAAAATCCCTTACTGTTGGTTTTCTCACCTTTTTTTTTTCTTTTCTCCTACTTAGCAAATGTAGCTTATTTTATGTGTTTTTAGTCAAACTGAAATTAATATAGCATTAAAAAGTGTTTTTGTGGAGGGAATTGTTCTGGCAGTTTCTTGTAAGTATACTTTATTTTTGTAGCAGGATTGTTGACAGTTTTATAAATTTGAGGGCTACATCTTTAGTGGATATAAACTTGTGTTCTTACCAGTTAAGGAATTGGTCTTGGAACACTCAGAGATGGAAGCTTTTAAAACAAAGGGTTTTGGTGCTCCAGTTACTGTTATTGACAGCTGATAATTTTCCTTATGTCAACTAAAAGTTTTGTGTAGTTAGGGATCCTTTGTTCAGTCCTGAATGTGAAGTATGTTCTTGCAATAGAGGTAGCTTGGTCTCCAACTGCTACTGAAGTAGAATAGAATGTTACGTTTTGTGGGTTTCCTTCTGCTTAGTTGCTTGCTTTGGCAATCAGAGCTTAAGTAAAAAAAAAAAAAAAAAAAAAGAGAGATAGGGGAAGGGAATGAAAGTTGTTACCAGTTAAATTTTAAGTTCCAAACCTGTGTATCTCCTGATAGCCAGAGCATAGTACTCCCATGAATCTAAAGGAAAAGATCATTAGATTGACTGCCTTTACTGATGATGCAGTGTGGTTGGTTGAGGTTTGTTTTTTTCCTTTGTTGGTTTGTTTTTTTCATGTACCTACTTCAATATCTTCTGCTTTTTTTTTCTTATCCCCTTAAACTGGTGAGGTGTGTTGGAGTCCTGTCAACTTCTTATTTTTACAATAACGGTAATCTCAATTTCTTGTCTTCTAGGATCCAGCAAGAGTAAAGAAGACAGCAAATTATCTAAGATGTGAGAAGTCTTCCCTTGGCAAAATAAAACCTTGTTTTCAAAATGGACCGAAGTAAGCGGAATTCAATAGCAGGATTTCCACCACGCTTGGAGCGTGCTGAAGACTTTGATGGTGGCACTGGAGGAGAAGGGACTGTATCCCAGATAGGAAGAGTTTGCACCTCTTCATACAGAGCCCTCATAAGTGCCTTTTCCAGACTTACTCGTCTTGATGACTTCACATGTGAGAAAATTGGTTCTGGTTTCTTCTCTGAGGTGTTCAAGGTGCGTGTTTAGTACTTTCCTCTTTTCATACTGATTGCTTCATGTTTAGTGCTAAGACTTGATGATATTTCTGCTGTTCTGACTGTTCTGGTAAGGTTTATTGCAGAGGAACAGGACATTGAGTTGACTTCCAGACTTTCAGGCAATGCAAAAATAATTTGTTTCCTTGTCCTAGTTCCTGACTTCAAATGAAGTCATCCTCCAAATTATTTCCATTTCAGTGAAATGCCAGAAAACTTTATCTCAAAATATATTATGTCCATTCCATGACACTTCATATGGCCTTTTCTCTAAGGAGTTAAACTAGAACCCCTATTACCTTGCTTTATTGCTGTGAATAGATATGTGAATTAGAAAATGAAAATTATTGTTACTTTAATACCGAGAGGCATTCAGAATCTCCATCTATAGCTCTCCTCTTATGTAAAGGCAAGTCATTCCACAGGAGTTCTTCTGTTTAGCTAGATAATGAAATTTAATTTCCCCTAGCACAAGCTTTTAATTCTTTCAAATGGGCAGACATGAAGAATTTTATTTGGATTGTGTAGGATTACTTGGTACAGGTCAGCTCCTTATAATGCCAGCTTGTATACTAAATTGAAAACAATGTTTTGTTTCTGGGTTTTTGTTTGTTTTTCCTTTTCATTTTCCTGTTTGGAAAACTTTCTGTAATGTGTTTTGTAGCAACTGTCTTCGTATCCAGACATTTCTTAATGTGAAATGCACTGATTGTTCAAGTTCTGTGTGCTACTAGAACTCATCTTACGGCTTTTACAGCAAAGCTACTGTGAAGTGTGTAAGGGTACAGTAAACACGGGTCATCTCTGAGTAACTGGTGATTAACAGACCTTGGTTTGTATGAATTTCAGAATTCAGGTTTTTGAGTACTTTTGTTGTAGGTTTATCTCAGTATTGCTAATTAGACATTGTGTCTTTTCCTATTCTGTAAATTCAGGATTTAGCTCTCTTTAATACTTGGATTTTCTAGTGCTTAGGTTATGAATTTATCCTATCATGGTATTGCCAATCATAATTATGTTGGGACTTGAAATGAAGTTTAGTTGAATAGCTACGTATTTTGTGAACAGACTTACTAAGTGAAATAGTTGTAATACTCTACCATGCATTGGTGAGGAACATCATGGAGAAGCACCCTGAGGCAAGATAAAGTATTATTGGATCGTTAACCACATTTTTCCCTCCATGTATTTTTGTTTCCTAAAAGTAAAGGTAAATTTCCAGCATTCATAGTAATTTATTCATTAAGAATATCTTATTTTAAGAGAGCACTTGGATTAGTCAAGTAGAGGCACACAGAGGTAAGGAGTTGTTTGAGAACTGATGTTGATTGATAGAAATCCCTGATACTCAATTTACCTTCCTGTGCATAAGTAAGTCTGCAAGCTCTTTAAAAACCTTCTCCCGCCATTACCCTCTCACTAAGCTAAACTAGACATCACATGGTGTCAGTCTGCAAGTATCTAGTGTCTGTTTTCCCAGAAACAAACACAGACCTCCTGCAGGGAGACAATGAGTGATAAAGCCTTTTCTTTCACATCAGTTTCAAACAAGGTCTCGCTTCAGTTTTGGCACAAAGGGGTGAGAATGCATTATGACCCTATCTTAGATGCAGTTCCATGCTCATTTAAGCAGGTTTCTGTTCTGCTAGTTTATCAGCCTGACCACCTCTGTCATTAATCCTACTGTGCTGATGATCAGATTTCATGCAAGAACCTTGATGTGCTTCCAGGAAGGAGAGCCTCATGGTTTGACACGGTTAAAGTTCAGTCTGAGCTGCAGGCTCCCAGCTAAATGATAGAACTGGAGAAAAACCCAGGATAGTTCTAGACTTAACTGTGTAAGTAAGTACTCTAAAAGAGCAATGAAGCCTTCCCTTTTCTGTTTTGTATCATACACTGAGTTCATTAGCAAAGAGCACTTGGACTCTTTTGAGGATTTGAGATTTTTGTTTTGCTTTGTAACTGACAGTTGTATTTAGTGATTTCTTCCCTTCCATCCTTTTCTGTGAAAACTCCTTTTTAGTCTGTCACAGTGGATAGAAGTTGCCTTCTCTTAAGTTGGGAACAGGAACGTGTTACAGCTTAGATGTATATATTAATTGTCATATGAGCTGTGAGTGATGTTTTAGCATTTCTAGTGCATCTTTATTCATACACAAATTAAACTTTATGATTTATTCAGCATAAAGTATTAAACTAGCATTAACCATCACTATAACGCTTCAAACTCATGCTCACCTGAATACTAACTATTATAGAAACCGGTTTAGAAAAAACAAACTTTGTCAAACTATTAGCAATCTGGTTTGAAGCATCTAACTGACTAGTGCCTGTTCTGATTTTCACTGGGAAGTATAGCAGACAGGTTTGTTTTTTAAGATTGAGCTAGGTAAAGACTGTTTATGAACAACGGTCCCAAACCTTTAAATTCCTAGCTGTGAAGACCAGTAAGGACTGATGGAGCTGTAAGTAATTTGGGGGGGGGGGAGATAAGCATCATACTGAAACTAAATACTGTATTAGGAAACACATACTATTAATTATAAAATGTGTGTCTTAGAACAGCAATCAGACTAAAATCCAGGATCTTTTTTTATTCAAATATACCTTCAGGTTCAAAGGCAGCACTAAATATTCAAGTTGCTGTAAAATTTCTTCAGGTATTCTTGTTGGCTTTGCATACTGCAGAACTTCTGCCTACTCAGTTTTCTTGTTTTTGCACATGTGCAGCAGATTTTACATAGCAGCTTCTACTGGGTGAAATAATGCTGCCTTTTTTTGGTTGTTGTGGTTTGCGGGGTTTTTTTGGGTTGGTTTTTTTTTTTTTTGTCCCTCCCTTCAAGGATTTCTTAATATTTCAAGATCACTTTGAATTATAATTCTGTCTCAGAAGTGCTTGGCCTCCTTCACTCCCTGGTTTGACTTCAGGCAGATTCCTCCAAAGTCCTGCTTGATAATCTTACCAGTTTTCCTGTGAACCACTAACAACTCTTTTAGTTGTGGTTTTACATTGCTATTTTATAGTAGTACCTTCTAGCTCACATTTGTCTGGCATATTTATGAAGATGTCTTATAAGGTGCATCAAAGCCAATGGAAAACAACATATGGTGAATCTTAGTGCTGATATGAAGTGGATGCCCTTGAGAAACAAATGCTGGCAATATGGCAGTGCTATTCAGTGATGTATAGACTCCATAGCCTATGAAACCAGCACTATCCAGGTGCAAGGCCAAGTCTGAATATACAGGGAGGGCAGTGTACTTCTGGTTGACTTAATGAGAGGGGTGGCGGGTGAAAATGGCATTCTCAGGATGTTAATACTGTGTGTGCTTATACTGTAATGCCTCCTATTTTGAATACTGTGGATTGATTGACTTCAATTCATTAATTAGTTGTTAGTCTTTATTTTATATGGTCAGATTTATGTGCTCTGGGTTGCAAAAGCGCTGACTGCTCAGGGAAGGTGTGCCTGTCTAAATACATGCCTTGTTCGTGAGGCTAGGATCCTGTTTCTCCTATTTATTTAATGTCTTCAGGGTGCCTTAAAGATAAGCAGCATCCAGCCATCTAATGTGAAAGGAGAAACAGGGCTGATGTGTGGTTGTGCTTAGGGGTGGTTTGAAGAACACATATATAAAATACTTGTAATATTCTTAGGATAAAACTAGTAGTTCTGTTACCTCAAGTAACCTATCTAGTATCATTTATGTTTTGTATCATTTATGATACTGGGTCTCTCAGGCACATTATTATGCTGCTATTGGGCTTGATCTCTGGAACAGCTGACAGTGGTAGATCTGAGAGATAGTACTGATCTGCTTTTCCCAAAGTGACTCATGACTCATTGAGAGTTTTGTGTGGTGGTTTTTTTTTTTGTTCTGTTTTTTTCTTTTTTTTTTTTCCTTTATGACTTTATTAGCATTCTGCTTGATTAACATCTCTCTCTGTTTGTCTGTAATTTTGCAGGCCTTGAGGAGTCCAGTGCAGAAATGTTATTTTCTTCTTCTGGCCTCTCACCTAGGTTTGACAGAACTCACTAATAGAGTGAGGCACTAACTCGTAGGAGTTCAGACACAAAAGCTGTGAGAATAGACAGGTCACTTGACTAAAAACAAAAAGTACCTGTCTTGGCTGACATGAGTATCTATTTTTGTGTTATACTTCACCCATTATGTCTCAAACTATATGTTTAAAAAAAAAAAGACATTATGGACTTCTCAAACAGTTAAGACTTGGAAGAGTTGTTAGGTCATCTACACACACAACGACATAACCAAAGGTCATTGTATTTTACCAGTAACTAGTATTTTATGTACAGCATATATTGACACTACATACAACACAGGTATACCCCACCCTGTTGTTGGTTTTTTAATTAAGTTTTGAACTGAAGATCTCAAAGACAGTCTCATGGATTCCAGTGCTCAGTGTGTAATCCCACTGTTGTAAATTTGTACCTAGCTTGAAGTCTCTGGATTTATTAGTCCACCCAATTGTTCTTTGTGTTGTTTTGGTTGGGCCAGCATCTTTTTAGTACCTCTTCTTCCCTCACTATAAAATTTGTTGTACATTATCAAGTTAGGTTTTCACCCTTTTGGTGTGCTAAGTATTGCCAGTTTCCATCTCTTTCCTGTCCCACCCTCACCCTGGGAATGACCTAGTTCTTGCAATATAGGTTTAAATCTTTCCAACATCTCCAACACTTTTCTCTTTTAAAAGTGGACCTCCTGACTCAGAATGCCCTAGTTTTGTTCTTGACAATGACATGTAAAAACTAATCCTTTGCTTTGTGTCACACTCGTTTATAATGCACACCACTTGCTGTTATTGTAGTGCATTAGTACCTTATGCTCAGTGTGGGTGGTTCTGTTCTGTAGGCTTCAACTCATGATTTTAGTGAAGTTTTTGATTCGTCTGTTAATTTTTGCTTAGATGGACCTAAGACATGAAGTGGCGTACATAACCTAGTGAAATAATATGAACAGGGTAATGCTACATGTTTCACATTCTTCTGAGTAGGAATTTCCATCAGTGAGCTGGAAGTGAATACAGAATATTGAGTAATAGGAGGCCTAGCTCAGTTCCTCTGGAAGGTCAGTAAAAGACTTCCCTGTCTTATGCTGCTTTGCAAGACATATCTGTATCTTCAGCTATCATTAGCCAGTCTTTAATGTAGTTGTAGTGGGTTGTGGCACAAAGTCAGACGTCTCTTACAGAATTCTGTGTATTTGTGTATGTGTACTGCTATTGTAAAATATTTATACAATTAGCTTAATAAATCTTATCACCTAATTTTAAAACTAATGTAAAGCTAGGAAGGGATGTTATGAGAACTACTAGGGTATCCTTAGCTGAGCTCGGCTCAAGTATAGGTTAACTATTCTTGGCAGCTATTCCAGCTTGTCCTTTAAACTTCCATTATAGAAGATTGTAGAACCTCATTTGGTATATCCAGGCCACATTTTATTATTTTTTTAAACTATCCTTTTATAGCTAGAACTTCCCAGTTTGAGTTGTTTCTACAGCTGGTCCTGTCTATTTGCTTATTGACTCTACTGGCAACTCATTACTGACAGAGCGTTCAGTTTTCCTGTGGCATTTAGTGATATGTCAGCAGAGGCCTTCTTGCAAGAATAAAATGTCTGTGAATGTGTGGAGGGAGAGAAGGAGTAGTTTTATAAATGAGCATGCAGAGAGGGTAATACCAGTTCAGATTAAAAGGAGATGGTGACTGTAAAAAGGACATGGAAAAGGTGCAGAAAAAAAGGTAAGAGAATCAGAATTCAAGGAAGCTGCTGCTTGTTTTCAGCCTATGCTCAGCAAAATCCCACTGGAGAAGGTGTTGGAAATCAGTGGCTCAGTGATTGCAGACAGCACTTTCCAGAACTGGAATTGGGTTTTGACAGATAACCAGGCCCTGCAATATTTTAACTATCAGCGTGTTTTGTATCCTAGTGGGAGCCTGTGCATTATTGCCAGCCTTTGCAGAATGCCCAAGAATAGAACTGATACGGACCTTCGTCCTGCAGGACAAGGCCTCAGCACACTCCCAGGGCTCTGCAAGCAAACACTCTGTGTGCACCTGTTTGCTGCATAAATGGGATGTCAGTCTTCACGACTGTCAAATGAATACCTTCCCCCATTTGAAAGAGGAAGGAGTTAAATGTCAGCATATATCAAGATGATTCTGGGCATTCCAACTGGCCACAAACTTTTCTGAATCCTAACATACTCTTTTGATTGATATTTCTAAACTCTCAATGTGAACACTGACAACAGGAAGAAGTTTGTTTCTTTGTTAATACCAAATAAGAAATTGATTTGGCCATTAGTACAGCTCTGGCTTTTGAACAGTTTCATTGCTTTTGCCACCATTATTTAGGACATTACATTCTTCAAGGTAACATTAGTATTTCTGACATTAATAATCTGTGTGATTTTTTTTTTTAATGTAGAGGAAGATCTGAAGACTAATTGTGTACAGGTGTTTTTCTTTATGGTAGCTGTTACGTATGAGGTTTAGTATTGCTGGAACCATAACTTGGTTAACACAGCGGGAGTGTGTGAATTTAGATCATGTTCCCAAACTTGCAATGCAGTAACAAGAGATTTTCCTCTTGTCGTTAGTAACGTACTGGAAATAATTGCACTTATTTTTTTTCCTGGAAACTAATTCTTACCCAATAGTCGTAACTGCTTTTTGTGAGTTTTGATTATGTCAAGCTTTAACATTTTTATTACTGTTTAAGTCTTCTTACCATACTGTAAATGTTTGTATATTTTTCTTTGCTTTATAGATTTGTAGAGCATAGGTTTGGAAAAGACTTCATATCATCTTGCACTTCATTCTTTTGTCTCTGGACAAAGCAGCTTTATCTATCGTTCTTCATGGCTATCTCCTTGACCTGTTTTTAAAGCTGGTAGTAGAGACTACTGCAGTGGAAGACACTAACTCCCCGGTATCTCTGAAGAATCAATTTTATTGAGCAAGAGATGAGTGGTGGCACCATAAGCCACCACTTAAAAACTGACTGAAAAACTTGCAGCAGTAGATTAGCCTACTCTGACTTCCTGTGAAGATGATGCACGTGAACAGCCTCTTTATCTGGTTTTGCTGGGAGGGCAGAAGTTCTTGGCAGAGAGATGGTAAAAATCTGTTGAGAAATTGAGAAAGCATCTTGAAGATTTGCTTTCCATCATCTGTACATGCATTTTCCATACCTTCTCTATTTATAATAATTATAATTTTGTCTTTAGGAACAAAATAGTAACACTATTTAGAAATTTGAAGTACAGTAGGAGTGTACTTCTGTATAACTCATAAAGAAGTATTTCTAGTATTCAGGCTAAAAATATTCTGAAGGCAGCACTGAAGTAGAAGTCAGCTGATAATGTGAAATTTCACAGGAAACCTCAAATCTATCTCATGCTTTTTCTTTGCCCTTACTACATCAGTTTCAAAGTTCTGTCATTTTCTCTTGTGTTGTTTTAAACATGCAGTGTAAGCTTTGCACTAGGAAAGGATCCTCTTTGATTGCCTCTGGAATTAGCAGCCTGGTCAGGGGCCCGAACAAATGTAGATGTTCTTCAAAAACTTTGTAAAATGTTAGAGGTGGCATCACACAGTATCATTGAAAATTGTGAGACTATTTGATAGGCTTAGAAGGTATTTTATTTTAGTTACTCTGTGAGGTAATTCTAGGAAACTGTCTAGTTGTATGTATTAAATACTTTTCCAACATTGGATATTTAATTTCTCCAAAGCTGGAGAACTGTAGCACTTGGTGCCAGCCAGCACATGGGGGAAAATAAATAAGAAAAATTTGTTTAATAACTAGAAAAGTGATTCAGTGAATTACATCAGTCTTAATATGTTTGTTTTATAAAAAATGTCATTACAATGCATAAACGGCCTTACAGTGAGAAAACAGTTGCTTGAAGGTACTCTGCAGTGTAGTGAAAAAAGGCATAATAAGACCCAGTGGCTGGAAGCTGTAAGAAGAATTGTGCTTATTTTTAAGAACTAAATGGCTGTGCGAACAGCCTCGCCAACCAGGATTGCCTTCTCTCTCCTCTTAGTTCATTTGGTGATATTTGTAATGATCCTGTGTTTGTTTTTTTTTCCCAGAATGTTCTTGATTTAAGTTTGGCAAGGTGCTGAGAAACTTACAGTTGCCAACAGTGTAAGACCGCCAGTCTTGGAAACTAGACAATTAGCTTGTTTGTGGTTTTGGTTTGGTTTTGTTTTCTGTTTTTTACCAGAAGTGTTTGGATGTTTTCTCCTTGAGGTTGGTGTTGCTGCATTGGGCTAAGTGAGATACTTCAGACTCTTCTCTGATATGTAGTGGCAGAAGTACTCATAGGTTGAAAAATGAATGGGGAATGAGTAAGTGGACTATTTTTCGTATTGGTTATGCAGATCTGATGTTTAGCCTTGTAGGCATGGGGAATGTACCTTGTGATGGAGAATTGACATCCCTTTGAGCTGTGCATGTCTTCCCTCACCCAGATGTGGTGCATTGTTCCTCTTCTAAGTGCTTTCTTTAGTTTTGTTGCGGTGGAGTATAGCTGTGGCAGTTGTCACTGCCCTCCCTTGTGTGATGCCATGCCTCTTAGAAAGACAGACACCAAATCTTGTTCACACGTGCCTTTTGCTCTCATTCCATATTTCAATGGATTCAGTTTTAAGCTGAAAATCTTCCCCTTTTGACTAGTGAAGGAAACTTTCGCGTCACTGAAGATGACAGTTTTTGAGGCTTGAGGTCTCTTATGTGAAATTACAGTGTTAAAGCACGCTGCTGATTGCTTGAGAATACAGTCACTCTGTATTCTGGCCAAGAAGGCCAGAATAACTTTGAAACTTCATTTCAAGTTTTTGAGTTATATCAGCTAGTTGGTTCTAATCAGTCTCTTTCTACTCTGATACTTGGCAGGAGTAGGAAGAAGCACAGATCTAGAATGGAGATGAGGCATAAATCCTGAGGATGCTGGTGCTTTCTTAGTTAAAGTAGAAGTCTTTTAAGTTTGATTTGTCTCACACTGATGTGTGAAGTGTCAGTCTTTTGGAACCCTTCTGCCTACTGCTGAGATGATTTGTATGGTAACCACTAAGTCAGACAGTTGTCTTCCTCTTGCTAATGATTTTTGATTATTGAGGTGCCAAGTCGCTATCATCCTAGTCCTTGTCACTTAATTAGCCAATGCTTTTATTGGGCATAGGCTGTGCAGGGAGGGAACAATAAATAGGCCTTACTTCAATGGATCGTTAATATAGAAATGAAAAACCTTACTATTCTTTATGGGTTGCTCTTCATCCCCACTCATGTGTGAGTATCATTACAATTCAGAACTACCTGTCTGACCTGCAGAGCATTTTTAACATTTAGCAGAATTGAGAATGCTTTAAAATGCTAAGTAGAATGGAGGGGTAGTTCCCTTTTATTATCTAAAGTAAGTTCTGATTTTTATTTATTTATTTTCTGTCAAGATGTCTTAAGATATGCATGTTATAATACCTTATAACATCAGCTGGGGAAACTCTGGGAGTGACTCAAAAGCTGTCACTGGCAGCAGATCTAATGTAGCGATGTTGAGAAATTTTAACAATTTCAAATTCATATTTCTGTAATACTTTTTCCTACAGTCCTACTTGGCATCAATACAAGTAAAGTCTAAAACTATACTGAGAGAAGCAAATTAGAAAACAAAGAAAAGAGTTTTGCTTACAGTACGTTTCACTTTCTTGTTTGGTCAACCAGCTTCTCTGCTGAAGAAAAAAATCTTTGGAAGACACAGGCGAGCTATCATTATACCCTAAAAATGAAGTATTTGTTTCTCTAGTAAAAAGCCAGAACAAAAATCACTGAAGCAAACCTGATGCTAAAAGAATACGCAGTCAAAAAAAAAAAAGCATGTAAATGAATGTAAAATTTTCCATTTTGAAACATAACTTTCACCTAGTCTTTGTCCTCATAGCTAGAGAGAATGCTCACAAATTATGCCAACAATAAGAAAGGCACTCTGATACTGTAACAAGTGGGACCTTGCAACTCTCTGGTTGGATTTTGTGTTCAGTACAGTGACTTCTGTAGTTCAGAGGCCTCTAGGCCTTTGATTTTTCAGGAAGAAAAAGTTGTGCCAATCTGGGTATTATTGTGCAGTTTCCCAGGGGCAAAGCAGGTGGCCAGATTCCCTTGGCACAGAAATGTTTGTGTTCTTTTTTTCTTGTTTTCCATAATAATTTTTCAAGCACAGTTAAATGATCTGTTTAGTTTTCTGTTCTGGATGGAGATGTGCTGGGTTGGCAGCTCTGGGATTTTCTGTGTTTTGCCAGCTGGCAAACATGCACATTTGTGTAAGCTCATTCATAGCTGATACTGAGAGACAGGTGCTGATTTACTGTTCTTCAAATAACTGTGCTGGCATATGTCCAGTATTAACAGGACTGGGCCCAGAGAACAAGAGTGCATCACTTCTGACACACCTCTCTGAACATTAGCTTACTGGTATTGGAAGGGGAGGAAAGTTAAATACATTTCAGTGGTGGATTTCACTGCGTGTATCTGGAGATTGTGTCTGTGATGGTAATACACATGCATGTGTAACTAATATGAATCTGAAAATAAGAATTGCAATTTATTACCCATAACACTAACAGAAAAGAGATGTTTATGGTCTCTGATACATATGGAATACTTCCTTGTAGCCCCTTAAAACTGTTGGTAATGATTAGAGAAAGGTACTCCAAAACCTGTATGATAGGGCTTCTGTTCGTCTTTGCTCCTCTAGTTTTTGGGAGTTCTGTATGCAAGTCATCCAAAACATCCTGTTCCTAGTTGCTGAGGCCATATCCAAATGCTAGGGACTCCTTCTCCTGTCTGTGTGACCCCTCTGTGCCTGGCAATCACCACAGCTATTGGCATGATCTTGCTGTGCTCATTGCAGCCTGAGGGTGCTTCAGGGCAGCTGCATGGTCCTTCTGCAGTGCTCTGCATGGGTGGGACCTTCTCTCATGGTCTTGTTGGATTAGGGGTTGAGGAAGAGGACAGAGCTATGAAACATTAGCTGGAGTGTTCAACACTGAGACAGCATTGCTTTGTTAACTAATCTGTAGCTGACAACATGTCTAACACTGAGTCACTAATGATGGTTTGTAATGTCCACATCAGCTGCCTGCAATTAAGTCCTGCAAATCCAATCCTTGTGCTTCCCAGCCTTTACAGGGAAGCAATGATTAGATGCGTAAGAAATTGCATGGTGTATTAAATTAGCTATCTTTTTTGCTAGAAGAGGACTTAATTCTCAAGAAGAGCAGTTCCATGAAGGCTTCAATAACAAAAAAATAATCAGAACTTATGTTTTGAGCTATAGCCTGAAAGTTATTAAATGTAGCAATTTATTAAAAAAATTAAATAGTCTCAAGTAAGCAAAACATAGTTTTTTTCATACTCCCAACTCTCTTCTTATTTGTGGTTGTGGTCAAGTTCTATGCTTTAACTGTGTTTATGGTAGCAATAGTTGTATGCCAGCAGGCTGTATTCTGAAATGTGAGATTGACTGACTTCCTTACTTGTGCATGGTAACATTTATTTGAAAGATTTATGAAGGAAATGTAAGGAAGTTATTTCTGCCCAAAATAAAACCTTCTCTCAAGGTTCCCATACAGATTTTGAAAACAAACCCAACAAATGTGTTTGAAATGGTGACATCTTTGGTACAGTGGGGGGACTGCTTGCTCAGTACCAAACTGTTAATATACTGTAAAAGACTGAAAGTGCAATTATATGTCAGGAAAAATCAGCCTGAAGTGTCTTCTGCTTCAAAAACATCTGCAGATTATAAGAATACCATCATCTTTTGTACAGGATAAACCCATAGTAACACAGAAAATATTTAACCATAAGTATTAAAAATTAAATAGGAAAATAAGGACACTGTACTCAGAGTATCTGATTATATATTATCTTTGAATGTTACAGTGGTCATTTACAGTTGTCAAGCTTCCAGTTTTGCTGGCAGGGAGATAGCAATATCACCTCCGTTTTATAGACAGAGGTGAAGAGGGAATGAAAGTAGGTGAAGTAGCATACCCAGGGCTGTTCAGTGAGCTGGTGATGGCTCATGATGATAGCTTAGCATTAAAAATGAAGAATATTCTGTCCTTGAAACTCAGTATTTCTGTTTTCTTTCCTGACTGTGACATTAGGCTCTGGTATAAAGTGCATAGTTGAGCTGTATACTGAGGTTGTGGTGTAACAATGCTCTTCTGTTTTTTCTTGCCTAGTACTTAAGAGGTGGGTCCATGTTACTTCTTCAGGGTTGCAGAGGGAATTTGTATGGTTATATTCTGCTGAACTGGCTACAAAATCAGTCAACTTCCCCAGCTGGGCTGTGCCTGTTTGTATCTCATAGCAGTGTGGAACAATAGTCCTGATTAGTGTTTTCTCTCAAAATAAGACTGTAGTCTCTTTTTACCTTTATGGTTTGATTTGAGATCAAGTTAATGGCTGAGAGATATGCACAGATTCCCATCAATAAATGGTTTGCTTAAAATAAATGAATGTTGCATTTTAGGCCCTGGTTCTACATTACAGTGGGCAAGGAAGAGAAAAAAAATACAAAAGGAAAACTGAGGGGGTTTTGGCACACACAATGGATTTTCAAAGTATCCATATGCTGTTGCCTCACTAATAATAAATTCATTTTAGTTGAGCAAAAATATTGAAGAACTTGTTTGCCTGTAGGTGTGAAATATGCTGTAGTAACAGAGCGTGTTCCTTTGCTAAATTGGGGATGCCATAAGTTGCTAAAGTTGTTGAAGTAGCATCTTTGATGACTAACAGCAAAATGGAAAATGATAAAGGCTCCATTTCTTTCTGTGTGTTTATCACAAATGTTTTTAATAATAGAAATTAGTGGAATCACAATTACTGTCAGGCTTTTAAAAGGTTTTGGGGTTTGTTTTGTGCCTAGTTTTTGTACATCTTCTGAACCTATGCTAAAGCTCTTGCAGCACATGCTGACTAGTTTTGTTTGGCAAAGTCTTGTTACGCTTGGCAGGCTTGTCTCTTGCTGCAAGAAGTTAGAGTATAGTGACATTATATACTACTGCTCTGGAAACAAGCATAACCCAATCTGACTCCCTAGCATCAACGTAGTGGCTTAATTTTATCTGGACTGGTATATTTCTTCAAGCTTCTGTTTGTCACTGGAAGTTTTCCTAGTGACATGAAATGTTTGACTTGATAAAGGCAGCACTATTATGAAAACTAGTATCTGACTGTGGGTCCAGTTTAATGTTTGGAAAAGCATTTGAGATTCTGGTTTTACAAATAGTGTGATCTGAGCTGAAGAACAGGTTTGTTGTCTTAATTAAAGTGAGCTTTCTTCAATCAGACATAGAAGTTAGGTATTCTTTTAATGTATTTATCCTCAAAGCATGAATATATATCTGTATGAGTGTGATGATTTGATGGCTTGACTGTGACACTTGAATAAAAATGCAGCTGACTTTTTTTTTAAGATTCCTTGTCCTGTCACAGCAAGGAAGTCGGCTGTTTTTGAGAGAGATCTTGTGTCAGAGCCAAATGCTGGTTTACTTCAGGACTGTTTGTTTCCCTGTCATGTAATAGGGAGTCCTATGTGCAGTCTTAACAATTGTTTTTATCATCTCATGTGTCTCAGTAGCTTTATTGTGGACTTAGAGTTACACTGTATAGCATAGCTGGTGCAAATGGCCTGGGAAGGTAACTAAGGTAATGTATTCGTTTCTTTGCATTGTGAGATGACAAGATGACTTGCAAATCAGATGAAGATACAGGCTGTTACAGAAGAGAGATTGATAGAAGGTGGCATAAATAAGTAAAAAGCTGTTTGAACTTTGTTGTGTGTGTCATTAACATGAAGGCTGCAGGCTGAATGTGGAGGAAATACTTGAATTGGTGAGTGTAAGGTTAGTGAGCGAATATAAGTCAAAACAATACATGCAGCATATGGATAATACAGGGAGATCAGAAATAGGAAATTAATTAGGGGAAGATCATATAGTTGGATGAGAGAGGGCTGCTTTTAAAATGGTACTCTGGACACATGGCAGAAAGGATCAAGATAAAATGGCCAGATGAAGACTTGAGTTGTGTAAAAGAATGAAGAAAGAATTGATGTGTGCTAGTGGGGCAACATGGTTTTATGTAGTAGGCTGTATAAGTAAAGATCTGTAAATGTAATTAAGCAGTGAGGCTGGATACCAAAAAAGAGGAAGGTAAGGAAAAACTGGAAAGCAATTAAATGCAGTCTTGGAAGAGAATAATAACAAAATACTTCTAGCTTTTTAATGATGATTTGAAAAAAAAATGAAAATACAGTGAAAACCAGGGGCAAAGCTGAAAGCTGTATTAGTAGATTTATAGCATCAATATTAGGAAATGTTCTTCAGATGTTTGTTCCAAAGCCACCTGGAAAGGTACGGTCAATATAGATCAAAAAGTCCTTGTGAAAGATGTTTCAGGTGTTGCTTAAATGCTTCTGCTATTCAGTCTGGGAAAAAAGTGGAAGTAATAGAAATATTTGGATTTTGAGAAAGCTCTGATGTATCTATATGACTTAATAAATAAAGATCTAAATGATATTTAGAGGTTTTTAATAATAAAAAACTTTGTAGTGAAGCAGCAAGCTGAAAATTAAACCCACCAATTTTTGCAGGATACTCTTTTTGTGAACTTGGTAGAGTTTATATACTGACTAATTCTTTTCAATGTGAGCCATGTTCAATCACTACTATGAGATTTCCTTCAAACGTAGTACTGTTTCTGTACCTGGATCCATGACTTCCTCTACTTTTTCACTTTCTTCTAAAGGAAGGGGTAAGGTCCAGGACCAGAACATAGTTTGGAGACACAGTAAGCAGGCAGGCCACACAACTAGCCATTGCCAAGTCAAAGTACTTAACAAAGTACTTTGATCCTAGAAGAACCAGAGTGCAAAGGGCCAGTTTAACTGCCTGCCAGCAATAAAACAGAGAGGCAGTATCTGGTTACTGTGACCTCGGAGATCATAGGTAAGCAGAATGAGAAGTGAAAAGCATGTGCAAAGCAGCATGGGAAAGCAGCTGTAGGATTGTCAGAATATTTCTAAGCAGACACATGATCATCTAGACATCACTGAAAGGTTATTTGCTCTGATATACAAGGAACCCTAATTAATAATAATGTCAACAGCTTTAAAAGCTTTACAACAATCAGCAAGTTGCATCAGTGAAAGGTGTGGATTGCATGGGTGAATCCCTGTTTATGTTGAGTATACAGGGATATATATGCCTGAGGCGAAATAAATGTTAAATTGGATCAGGGATATTTCCAGAATATTTACTAGTTTACTAGTTTTCCTTCTGGATTAGTTAGGTGTTTGAGACATCACTTCCATGTTTTCATTGCACAGAGATGGCCCAAAAGGAGATGAAGGATTAAAACTAAACAGGTTGACACGGTTTTGGCAAAGGATGCCAAAATAGATACAGGTTTTTTTCTAGGGTATGACTGACAGGTAAGTAGGCACAGAGAGCAGTGTAACAGCCTTTTCTATGTTGATGATCCAGAGCTTGACCAAGACCTTAAAGACAGAACATGTTTGGTCTCTGTTGGCATAGAAATACTGTTTCTTAGCAGTGCTTCAGAGGAGAGAACACAGTTTGCTGTATGTATATTCCAAGTGATTAGCATTGTGTTCCATAATACATAAACTGGTATTTGATTTTATTCATAATATTGGGAAGATGCCCTTCCACCTCCAGTTCTGCTTCTTTCTCCTTGCTTAAAGGGTAGCTAGCAAGTCCCTGTTTTCGCACCTTTCCTTTTATTAGGTTAGACAACATGCTATTCTCTCTGATTTGGCAAGAATGCATTCTCCAATATCAGAATAATATATGGAAGTTCAAATAAAATTGCTGGAGCTACAGTGTCCCCTTAAGTGAAACAAAGCATATCAGAGTGTTGGGTGCTGTTTAAAGACCAATTATATGGACAGAATGTGCTATATATGCTAGAAATCTGAGCTATTTCCAAGCATGGGGAAAATTATTTTCTGAAACGAATGAATGAAAAAACCAAGACTGAAAAGACTGCAGTGTGTTCTTCTGAAATGGACAATGAAGGATTTTGTCTGCAAAAAGCAGCTCAATTTTATGTAGATGTGGAGTTGGTACTGTGGACAGTCAGACCTTTGAAAAACAATTGCTAGCCACTTCCTGTTGCATATCAAACCTGAAAATTGAGGAAGCAAGCAGGGCATAGTGAGTCAAAAACTTATCCACACTCTTTCCTGCAGTTTCCCTACCTCAAGAATAGCAGTCAGGAGAACAAGGCAAAAGGCAAAGAAAAAAGAAAAGAAGGCCCTACGATAGATTCTACTTTTACCTCAGAGTTGAGGCAAAAGGAGTTGAAATTTTGGCGTGAAACTGCATGAATTACAGAAACGGGCAGGAAATTAAGACATAGCTGACAGAGTTAATGAGAAAGCAAATACTGAGACCACACTCCATCTGAGTTCCTGCTCACCTTCTATCACTATTCATTCAATTTTGGCAGACCTTTGAATCTTCTGTGTTAGTGGAAAGCTGATTTCTGAGGAAGTTCTGTTGAGAATGTCTATCTGCCTGTAATTCTTCAGTTCCTTCAGATTCTTTCCCATTCCCTGCACACCCAAAATTATTCCATCACAACACCCAGGATTCCTTGACCTCCTCCCAGAGGAAATCTGCTGATTTAGCTGCTGTGTATAGATTCAAAGCTTTTAACTTGTCCTTTTTTCTTATTGTTGGAATAAATCTTCCATTCTTAAGTCTTTGAAAGCAGTTTCTGATTTTTTTGTTCCTCAGCCAAAGCATTACTGATAGTAAAACTAATATATAACTTAAATATATTTTTAAAAAGTCTGTGCATAAAAAGTCTGTCCAGCTTAGCTTGTTCCNAACTAATATATAACTTAAATATATTTTTAAAAAGTCTGTGCATAGACACTGACCTGTCCAGCTTAGCTTGTTCATTCAAATTGGCTGGGTATGCAAAAGCTGTGTAAAATTAAAAATTAATGAAAGCACACAATAGACACAAGAAACCTGACATGTAATGAGAAACCTCATCAACTTAACATGGATTCATCCCGCTTAAAACCAATAAGCATGCCAAGCAGGCAAGACAGGTTGTGTGCAGAAGGATTCTGGATGATCTTGTTATAATGCACTTAAGCATTAGTTTGACTAGTTTTATTTTAAAGGAAATATTACCACTGAAAGGAGGAATCTCACACTTGTAGAATTGCTGTTGGTTTCTGCTCTTAGTGCTGGTTTCTATGTCCTCCACCTCCTTTCTCTGATCCTCCTTGTGCTGAGATTACTGGGTGACTGTGGGTGAAATATCTGAAGAGCTTATGTGCATGGATAGTGGGGGATCCAGGAGAAAAAGCATCTGTGGGCTATTTCTCTACTCACACAGTCCCTTGATGTTGTTTACCACACTTAGTTGTGATCTTTCCAGTGCTACCTTATACTTCAAACTAGGACGGGAAGAGGCGACTCAGAAGTGTTAAGCCAGGCACACGTCTGATACATGACACCCCTTCTTCCCAGTACATCCCTGTGCTGAATTCATGTTGCTTTGAGTCTAGGCGAGAATGTTTAGCTGAAACATACCCCTTTTTCTTTGAAGGTATGGTATGCAAATAAAACTTGAAAATGGATGTCACTTGCTGCCTCAGACCTACCAGTGAGCCACAGCTCCAAAAACATACCCAGCTTTCTTCTTGTATCGGCTTGTCATGTGTTCTTTCTGTAGCTCGTATATCACAGTTAAAGAAGCCTTTTATTGGAAAAGATAAGCAGAGTCTCCCAGAATAAAAGGAGGCAGGCTGCCATTGTTTAAGATTTAGGTGGTTTGTATGTACCTACATCATAATGTAGATTTCTGTTTTAAATTAGAAAGCTGATGAGAATCCTAAATCTTGCATCACAGATTTTTCTTAACTAATCTTCATAAATGTGAATGGTGCTTTGAGAAGTACAGATTTTCTGTTCATGAGCTGCAGATGTGGGAGGAAAATAATGGAAATGCAGTTGCCATGAATACTACCAGTATGCATGTGAGAATGCCCAACTGCAAGGCGATTTGAAGGACTGGCAAGCCTTATACCATCGTGACAACTCCTTTCTAATAGTAGCACACATCTACATAATATTGGTCTGTTTTCTGATGACAGATGGGCTAGTTTGAGAGTATCATGTTAGAAATGGCTACAGTCATGCATATCTGACTGGAAAAGGTAACTCTGAGTGGTGTACTGGTTCTGTGCATTTGCTAGAGAAATGCTCTTTATCATGCTGACACTGCAGTAACAGCTAACATACTAGACTCTGGGATACTGTGTCCAGTAACCTCTCTGCTATGCAGCAGGGGTTGGTATGAATGCTTTTTGTTCACTAAATGTATAATCTCATTTGTTTTCTTGGTGCACAAGTAAACATTGAGTACCTATGGAATCTGCCCTGTAGCTGTAACGAGCAAGTCCTCTCATACCACATTTTGTGGAACACTGCAGTGAGAAAAGAGGGGTATGGGTGGGATGAAGGTGAGTTTCATAGGTCTTGAAGTAGGAAACTTTTCTCTCCCTGGACAAGTAAGTGGCTTCCTATACTTGTACTAAGAGGCTGATTATTATTTTTGTTCAACTTCTCAAGCTTTCTGTCATCACCAGTTGCAAGAGAGGGGCAAAATACCTTTTTAACATTCAGATAGTATGCTTATAGAAGGTAATCTATGTGATAAAGACTACAGAAATCAGAGTATAGATCAAGTAGTTTGTCATGAAGGATCTCTGAGTTGTACTACAACATTACTTGTTTTTCAGTCTTGCATTTCATATCCTGACCATTTTTCACTTATATTCTATAGGTAAGGCACAGAACTTCAGACCAGGTAATGGCTTTGAAGATGAACACACTGAACAGCAACAGAGCAAACATGCTGAAAGAAGTTCAACTTATGAATAGACTCTCACATCCAAACATCTTAAGGTATACTGGCATTTTTTTGTGAATTCTGTAGTGATACTTTGTCTTTAGTAGAGCTTTCCTGTTTCCAGTTTTTGTTTACTTTTTATTGAAGCTGTATCTGTTGAGAATGTGTTAGGATCATCGTATAATTTAATGGAAGAATGGGAGAATCAAGAAAAGACTAGAGCAAATTGAAAATCCATGTGATTTTGGTATCTGAAGTTTATCAGTAGCAAGTAATTTATTTCAGAGAATCATACCATTTTACTGATTCATCATTATAAAGAGTGAAATTTGGCTTCTATTCATGAGTTTAAATTATTGCAAATTTAACATCATTCAGATATTCTATGGTTATTAATCTTGCAAAGTAACAATGGAAAATGCCATAGCTTCCTCATATTTTTAGGTCTCTTCTCTAGTTTTTGGCATTTTCTTACTGTAGTGTATTTTAACATTTTCTTATTGCAAGGAGGGGATAAGAGGGACCAAAGAAAACAAGCTAGACTTGAGGTAATCTGATTTAGCTGCTGTTGAAAGGAAAAAGATAGCTCCTGTTCTGCAGTAGATTACTTCATGCAAATCCAAAATGTTTCTTGAATCTTTTCAGTCTTGGTTACTCTTATATGATGATGTGACAAGCTGTTAATGTAATTAGCTGAAGCCATAACATTAAGAAATTTAAAAGTGTGATGGCAGTGCACCAAATAACTATTTCTCCTGAATAGCTGTTGCACAGCCAAGATCCATTTTGATAGTTGCAGACAGTAAAACTGAAAAGTTCTGGAGACACAGTGAACTTTTATGTAATTTGATTTCCTCTTCTTCACTACACTGTGAAGTAGTACAGACATACTACTGATTCTAAAAATCCTTTATAACCACCTTTTGTGACCCTTGAAGTCCTAGCTTGATCTGCAGCTGATGTGTAATGATATTATCTTATTAATTTCCCTCAGTATTTAGGAGGAGACTTACCAGAAGCTTTTGAACTATCTGTAGGGAGCATTCCATTAATTCATGCCTATTTTCTTTTTTTTTTCTTAGAATTTTTACTCGAAGTAAACTGTACTGGTTTTATCACAGTGTATTTATTCAAGTGTTGTAGTAATCTGTCCCTAATTAGAATTCTTAGTCTGTTTTCTCTGCTCCCAGATGAAGTGAGTTCCAAGCAACTTCTCAGGCTCTTCTGTTTGTTTGTTGTTTGCTTTTTTAAAAATTATGTCAGATATCTGCCTTTCTAGGTTTCAGGATCATTAATTGTTTTTTTTATATCTATTTACCACTTCCTTTCCCTTAGAACCCTTAGATAAGCAGTATATGATCCTGAGGACTGATAGAGCTGCCTTTTTTTAGTAAGGTTTGTGGAAAGAATAATTTGATAGGATTGGTGCAGTCAGAATCACAGTCAGTAGGCTCCAATAGGCTTCATCAGTTTCTCTCTCAACTTCGTGTTTATTTTATTTTTGTTTTAAAAATCATCTGGCTTTGCAACTATGTTCAAAATATTTAAGTCGGACTGGGGTGAGGAAAAGTAGGAAAGGGATAGTTTGACAGGCAACAAGCATTCAGTTACAGCTTAATGGAAACCTGCCTCCCGTCCCCGAAGGGAGTTACACAGGTATTGCTGAGAACAAAACTAATTGTGCTCAGTTCTGAGTAGTTGCTGAAATGTAAATGTCTTATGATGTCTTAGAGATCATATCAATGATATACTGATCTCTTCTGGCCTTAGAGCCTGTGAATAATTTTAAGTCAGTGATGTTGCACAGATGGTCCTGAAGAAAGAACAATAATGTATTGATTTATGCATGAAGCAGAAAAGGAATTCCATTTGTTCTCCCAGTTATTACACAGGATTGATAACCTTTTTTCTGTGTGCTCAACTAAGTTCAGCTAAGTTATGAGAGAACACAAAAGAAAGAAATGACTTAACTAGAAGTGATTTTTCTTTGCATAATTGGTTTTTGAAGAATCAGCTATGGTTGCTTTGTGAATTGCTTGATTTGAGGCTTCTTCAGAGAGCTGGTTCTCTGGTAAAAAATATTGCCTTTTTTATGTATTGGGAAAGTACCCTTGCTGCAGAGAGCAAGGACATTCTTACAGATAATGCAAATGAGAAAACTAGTTTTAGTTTATTCTTCTATTCAATAATAATATGCAGTAAAAACTTATATTTCTTTCTGTAGCAGGTACCTTGGTGGTTTTGTGTGTTAGTTATGTGTCATTTCTTTAGTTTAAAATCACCTACTGCAGTGTTTCCAGTCCCTTTATATGTGGGAGAATTTTATTTCCCTTTTTAAATGTTACCTGCCTATGTGTCTATATATATATACACACGCATGCAAATATCTCTTATTTATGTTTTAGAAACCTATAAATCATTGATGCTTCTAATAGCTTTGTAAACATTGATTTGGGACTTATTTCCCCCTTCAGGAACACATAAAATAAGTATTTGATAATTTGCTTTTATGGTAAATTGGTCAGAGGTGAAAACATACTGTCAAATAAGAGCAACCTGAGTAGTGTTGCTGAGAGGTCACTAGGAAAATGTTCTACATCAACATGTGCCTGCTGAAACATCTTCTGCCATTAGTTTTGAAAATTTTAAGCTTGTATTAGTATTTGAAGGGAATGATCCTCCTGTAGGAAGTTCTACTATATAATCCCCCTTTCCAGAGGCTATGAGCTACCTCAGTTTGCTGTTAAATGTTGTTTTCTTCACTTAATTTTACTTCCTTTGAAGTCCTTGCTCTATATCACTGAGTAAGTTGTTTTGTCACTGCCTTAAGTTTAATTACTTACTGGTTAGTCACTGGACCTCCACATGCCTTGAGGTTTTTTATGTAATGCATACAATCTGAACTTCATCTTCTGTTAATTCTAAGACTACCTTACTGTTAACTTATGCTTAAAGTAAAGAAGTTACTTTCCATTATGCTGATCTGTTGTTTTCTAGGAAAGATACTAGTGAATTCTTAGGCTGAGATGTTGAGATCATGTTGTGCAGTGGTTAATTGTAGCAGGTAGAGGGCTGTGAGGTGCTCTGATATCAAATGGCTTGTGCAGTTCTAAAACTGGATAGATACCAGCTTTATGGCATCAAAAATCTGGTCTCAACCTGTTTCAACGTGTGCAGCTCAGTCACTTAATGTTTTAGAAAGTGAATGTTGGATTCAACAATGATGTATTTATTTTAGTATGCTAAAATCTTCCTTAATCTGGGTGTGTAGTTATGTCTTTTAACATCCTGATGCTTTGGTACCTAAAAATTGAATCAGTGGAGGTTTTGTGTCCTAGAACTCTTCCCTGGTTTATATGAACTAAGTGATATGAAAGAGATAAGAGGTTCATCTTCCTAGTAACAAATTTTGTAGTCAGTTCATTACTATATTAAAACCTCCATCACTTTGCCAGTGGTCTAAAATACATAGCAACATTTCACAAGCTATCTATTCCAGTGTGCCCACAGCTAACTTAAAGATGTTGCTGCAAACGTTCTTGTATTTTTGTCGTGGATTGTACTGATGTGAACAGTAAAATATTACTGAGCATTTGAAAAAGCTCTTGCTTCTGTACTGTCCATATCAGTTCATTTCACAGTTACAGATGCCCTTTGAGGGTTTTTTCCTAGTCTGCAATCACCATTCTGGAGTGTGTGTTTGTCAGTAGTTGCTGAGTTATTTCCATTTGTTAGCTCAATAGAGATTAATTAGAGTCAGGTCTATGTTTTTACTTTAGTGACTCTTTTGTACCACTTCAGGGGATAGAGTTGTGTCAGGTCTTTCAGTTCTTCTGCATCTAATAGTTGGTGAAGTATTAATGTGGTTATCTAGGCTTTAAAAGTAACTTGTCTTTCTAGACATGGAGTAAAAGGCTAACATCATAGATCCCCCCCCTCATTTCAGTATTTCTGTGCTACAATACTGCTCTTGACCAACTATGTAGATCCATCTTGATCAGAAAGAAGACTGATGTAAGTGAAGAGCTTAGTTTCTACTTACCAAGTCCCCAGTAAGCATACTATGGTAGCATCATAAAGATCATTGTAGTCAGATAAATTAACATACATGAGAAAAATATTTTTTATATATCTTCCATCAAGAAAATGAGAAACTGTCCTCTATTAGAGGGATTATTTTTGCAAAAATGGAGCCTCTTTAACAGTCTGTTAAGAATATTTTGGAGTAGAATGCTGTCGTGGTTGGGGCAGACAAACGACACTGCACAGGTTTCATCTTATGGTGAAGCAGCAAGTTCAAGTCTCGTTATTAACTACAAATGTCTTCTTATATACTTTTTCTCTAGCACGTGTCTCTTTGCTACTGGTTACTTATAACCATAATATGGCATCATTGGTTAGCATTTGCATATTGCCAAGTCATCCTTGCTTTGCTAAACCCCTCCTCTATGGTTAGGCCTCCTCTGCTCTGTGGTACACTTTGATATCTCCAAGGTCACTTCCTGACTCCATAACCTCCACAGAATACAGCAGCTACATTGGCATGATGGTAAAAAGTAAGGGGATTCAGATGTTTTTGTTTGTCTCCTCCCTTATTGCTTCCTATTTAAATTAGCAGATGTGATTCCAGAGATGGAGTAGATGTTAACTGTAATGTAGTAACATTTTGCTTGGTCACTGTCTGGTGAGCATCATAAACTATGTATGAAAGATCTGGGGTTTTTGGTTTTGGTTTTTTACACAATGGACCAGCTTAGGGCCATTTTAGGAGTGCACAGGGTAAAAGCAGACTAATACTGTTCATGGAGTGTTCTGCTCTGTTCCTTCCATCAACCTTATCTCCTGTCTCTACCGCACTGCTGCTTGCAAGCTAAACATGGAGAACTAAAGGCTTTTCTGCCTCTGATCTGCACTTCTCCCTATGCTAGGTGTGGGATGTGCTGGCTTTATCACATCTTCCCTCAAAACAGATGGTAAGAGCAGGAGTGGAAAAGTGCGCTGGGTTCTGCTTTCCACTGTGTGATGTTTACTGTAGCCACTTTAATACAGATTGGCTGATACACAGCAAACTATAATTGCTGGGGTTAGGGAAACCAGAGGTTTCACTTCAGTTCCTTATTAGCTAGTGTTCCATTGGAAGTGCAGTGCTGTTCAAAACTTGGGTTAGATCTGGTACCAGGGTTATGAAGGGTCTAGTGTATGCTTGTAAATGTTGTTTTTATTACTTTGCTGCTTCTCTGAATGCTGATGTACCATAGTCATGAATTTTTACCCAAGCCCAAATTAAGAAAACAGGGCTGGAAAGGAAATCTTTGTCCTTGTGTCCTAGGCTGAGGGGGAGCCTTAGGGCTGCAGCCTGAGAGACCTGATACCTTTTCATTCTGGTAATGTCTTACAGGTGTGTTTTTCTCATTTTCACAAATGAAGTGGTTTGCTAACCCAGATTCTCCATCTCCTGTGCTGTCTCTTAAATTAGTGTATCTTCAATTTTGAGATAGAATTTCAGTCTTTTTTAATATCACTACTGTTTGCATGAAAAAGTATTTCTTTATTTGATCTGTACCTTGGGACTTCATTTAAAACATTCTGTACACAGAAAGCCTTAGCTCTCATGTCTTAAGTGCTCTCATGGGAGTGCTTGGAGGTATTGCTGCATTTGGCAATGAGCATGCAGGCAGATTGACTCACTGATTAAATTCACTTTCTTGTGTGCGCATGCACACACCCAAATAAGCAAGCTCTGTGCATATTACATGAACTTCTTCCAAGGAGAATTTTGTTTCATCTCCTTTCAGACAAATCTAGCATCCCAGGAATACAATACCAGAATGGGGAGGGGGCAGGGAGGTGGTGGAGTTTTGTCAAATTTTTCTTTTTGTGAAATTACTTGTCATTGACTTTATTACAATAGGCAGAAGGATGGCTTTTGTCTTTTGAATATCCTTTGTCCTTTATTGAACAGTGCTTTAACAGAAAGGGAAAATACTTTTACTTCTCTCTGTAGTATAGTTACCAGGAAGGAATATTTTAGAAATGCTGTGCACAAGAGAGCAGAAGAGAGGCTGTATGCGTGGTGTATAATATGTTACAGAAAGGATAGATGAAATGCCTTACCAGAATGTCTTGAATCAGAATGCAACTGTAGAAAACTTAACCTAGGATGATGCCTGAAATATTAAGGAAGGTCTTAATGCAGACTTAAGTCTTACCTTCTTCCCTCTCTGGTAACAATCAGTGCAATGAAATAAGCATCTGTGTTTTGACCTTGTTTCTTTGTCTTGCTGAGCTCATTTGACAGGCCTTTGCATTGCTGTTTGAGTTGCTTCTTATGTCTAATGTTATCAAACTGCTGAATTTTCTTATACAAGCAGTAGATTTCAGAGGGCATTAGTTTATTATGTTGTGCTGTAGCTGCCTCAGTTTTGTGCACAGAACAGGAACATGTCCCAGTGAAGTTCTTTTAATGGGAAGCATGTGTTCAGTGTCTAGATATTCACACTGGATGTATAATCTGGATATTTGTTTTGCTTGATTTATTAAGGAGGCAAAGATTGCAGGCTGAGGCTACAGTTTTAGTCTCCCTTTCTTGTCTGGAATTTTCTCCCTTGCAGCCTAACTGAACTGAAGACAGTTTGGGTAACTGCTGTAATGGACTAAGAAATATCTTGTCTAGGAGGGCAGCTATTCCAGATTGATTGAGGAATAACTCTGTTTATGGGAAAAGTCTTCCAATGTCTGAACTTAGCTAACACTTGTTAGAAAGTATTTTGTGGTGGAAATAAGCTGTGCTGTGTTTGGTAGAGAGGACTCAAATGGGATCCTTCATATTTGCATCTTCTGGGGAGACTTTTCCAACCACTAGTTAGGATTTTGGAAATGCTTCAGCTTCCCTGATAAGGCCAGATACACTGTCTTTAAAATAAACTTCCTTAAATCTGTGAATAGTTTCCTGTTTTGTGGACAGGCTCATTGAAGCTTCTTCCAACTAGAAATAGTTATAGGAAGTGTAACCTTTGGCTGACAAGACATTATGCTGAAGTTCACCTACAAGCACATTTTGGCTCTGGAGACAGTGCGTCTAGCCAACAGGAATAATCTCAGCTGTACAGGACCAGCATGTCAGCTTCCTATCCACAGAACTTGGACTCTCATCTGGGCAATCTCAGAAATTGAAATCTTATGTTAAGTCTTGCTTGGTAATTGTATTTCCTGGTAGCAGCTGCACATATTCTTCTAGTGAAAATGCTTTCCAAAAGTGTTTTGTAGCAGTACTTGGCTTAACCAAGAGGCTTATTATTGCTTGATACAGCAGCTAAGAAGAAATTTTGCAGGAATTTGGATCACTAGAGGTCTATTCTATCAATCTGTTTCCCAGAGTCTGAAAACTGAGATTCTTGACACAGTGTAAATGGTTTCAGTATGTTGCTTGTAAACTCATTAATTCTGTCTTTATCAGTGTATCTAGTTTCTCTTTTTCCTGGGTAATAACTTCTAAATATGTGGAGTTTATAAATGTATCTTTATGTTGAGCTTTTTTTCCATGAGATCATGCTATTGAGCTTTTGTTTTTCATTTCTAATTTAAAGTTAGAAATGTATCTCTGTTTCTCAGTAGAAACCCTAAACGTTTAAGAATTTTTCAGCTCTTACTCTTGGTAACTTGAGCCAGTGTGGGTTTTTTGCCTTAAGCATAGGTTCACAGAGGTAATGAATATGTTTCCATAGAGACTTCCCTTGACCAAAACAGGTTAACAGAGAAAGTTGAGTTCTACCAGCCTTCAGATGACCGTACTGTTTTTCCTGTTTTGTAAAGATGAGACAAGAAAATTAATTTTGCAAAAAAATTGATAATTTTTTAATTGTATTAGTATTTTACAACTAAGTGAAATACAATAAATTCCTAATTTGAAAGTAATATGATACACCTTTACAGAGGAAGAGATGCTATATAGATGAAAATATTGCTTTAACTGTTTAGCCTCAATTCTTTTTGAATGTAAATACTGCAGTACTGTTTTAACTTAGTGTCATAAGCATGTTTCATAAAGAGAGAAAATAATACTTTCCAAAGTTGTCTAATAGTGAGACTCATATCTTGGCATTTTTTTTTCTATTTTTGGTTCTGAATAAATCTGTTAACACCTTGCTTGATGGCTCTTGAGATTTTGACAATGCATTAAGGAAGAAACAGATTTCTGCTCTGGAGGAGTCTGGATTTCTTAGTCTCATGAAACTTAATTTGCCACCTTGTTTACAACATTGTTCATATGCAATTGCTTTATGAACTGAAGCTTGGAAACAACAGTTTTGAGTAGCTGTTATATCTAAAAGAACACTTTTCCACTTTCCCCTGATACCAGGTGGTGCCTTATTGTTCCTCATTAAACAAGAGGAGTTGAATTTTTTGCTGTCTCTCAAATTAAAATTTGTTTGTTTAATTTGGGGAATATTTTTTTTAGGTAAGAGCAGACAATAGACATTCAAGTACAAATCCTGCTGCTTCTCTGGTTATAAAAACAGATTTCCACCGCTAAGCTTATGCAAAAGACTTTACCTGTATTATTTTCCTTTGGCTGCTTGTAATTTACCAGTCAGCTGTTAGACAAGAGAACAGTAAGGATCATTCATTTCTTCAAAAGCAGCTTAGCTGAACTAGTACTGAATGTGTCTTGCATCATTTTGTTTTTAAATTCAAAGTGTTTGAGGATATAAGAGGTCCTTTTCCTTCAGATTGTTCTTCACAGGATTCCCCTGTCACATTTAATGAAATCATGCATTTCTACTGCTTGCTTGCAAAGTGGAAATTTCTGAACATTGTGGAAATGACAGACAATGTGGTTTTGCTTGTTAAGACCAAAATCTAAATGATAACTCTGAGAATCAGTTAATCTAAACAGAACCAATACTGTATTTGTGCAACACAAGCTCTAGAGTGCACACAATTTTTAATGAACTTTCTCATGGGAGATGTTTACCATGAATATTAATTTGCATTTTGTCACTGAAGTTCAGCTTGTATGGTGGTGAAAGTGAGTTTTCAGTTTTTTCTTTGTACATTAAATGTATGGCACATTCTCTGTGCTTTCGAGAAAAATCAGGGGTGACAGCCACTGCTATTAACAGCAGGAGCCTGAACCTTCTGCAGTTTGTAGGTAACTTTTGTGGACTGTGTGTGTGTACTGGATACTGTTGAAACTTGTTAGATCCATGTGTTGGAAATAGGGGGTTGCACTTGGGTACCCTCATATTTCTGAGTGTTTAGGAATGGAATAGGAAGAAACATCTTTATGCTTAAGCAGCAAAACACAAAGGGAAGTAATTTTCTGTTTATGCAGGCCAACAGTGGATTACTTGGTTTAGATTTCCTTAAAACAGAGCTCTGAGGCTGTTCCTTTCTGCATAAAAGCATTCTGTGCTGGCCTTTGCTTATAGTCAAATTAGTAACTTTCCATCTTGAGTTTGAGCTGTCTCCTGTGCTTTCTTGGAACCTCAAATTCAAATTATATTGTAGTGTAGTTACATGATTTTGTTTTGTACAGAGACCTAAATAATCAGCTTTGAGGTATGCAGTATCTATGAGGCTGGATTTTTTCTTTTTGGCATAGCTAGCACCTTTTATCTTGGTTTCTTTAAAAAAAGAAAGGGGGGGGCGGAAAAAAAAAGGGTGGGAAAAAAAGCCCAAACCACTTTTCTTTTCTTGTTTTTGTAGGTTTATGGGTGTCTGTGTGCATCAAGGACAACTGCATGCACTTACTGAGGTAAGACTATTTTATGATATACATATTCGATATGAAACAGTTCTCAGGCCAGATTCTGCAACTGCTGTTCACCTTGAGTGATAGCTTAGTTTATGTTGACTAGTGAATTAGTCGCATGCTACTTGCTGTGCAGTGGAAAGACTGCAGAATCAGGCCTCAGAACAGTACTTTTCTCATAGCCCTTGTATGTTTTTTCTCGTAAGAAGCATTTGTTAAGAAGAAAAAAAAAATACAGTAGGAACATAAAATTTCATTGATAATATTCTGAATGAGATGTGTGGATTCCATTCAGCTGCCTCTAAATATTGTTTCAGTGACATTGCATTGTATTTAAATAATATTTCTCTCCAGTTGAGTGTACATTTCACAAGTGAATCAAGGATGTTTCAGCTGGATGACACTCATGTATTCAGTCTCTACCACCTTTTTATTTGGAATAACACCAAGATTACAGCTTAATCTGGGCCCCATAAAAAGAAATTATTCCACTGCCCATACACCCTGGCCAAGATCTAGTATCAAATGAGAAAATGAAGTTTCATGTGAGTCTTCCCACCAAGCCTTACTGTGTTGTATGTGTAATCCTGCTGTAAACTGCTCAGGAAAAACAAGGAGGGAGTTGTTAAGAATAGCATTGCCTGTTTCAAGTCAGTTTTCTTTGAGTACAAATTGAAGGGAAACTAATATTTTATAAAGTTTATGTTTATTTACTTCTGTTTTGTAGGAACTGCTCAATTAAGATTAACCCTTTCCTATGCCTCCAAAGACAAGTATGTTATTGATTAGCAATTAAAACAGGTTCCTGGTATGCTTGCCAAGAGAAGTGAGAGAACTGTATAGCTGTATGCCAGTTATCAGGATTTGTGTGGCCATCACTTTCTGTAGCTTTTATATACAACTCTGAGGCAAAGATGTATTTATGTGGGCAATTAATTTCCTGCCTTCTGGGGTGACAAATCTGCAATTCTAGTTTTAGCTACTATTGGAGTGATACACAGTGGCTATATTTCTAATGTAAGAGCAAAGGTAAAGACACTTTGAGAAATGTCAAGATACAGCACGAGAGGGACAGCTTATTTGATCTTTTCCTTTCTACTTTTCTTCCCTCCTGTGCTCAGCAGAGGAAACATTTTTATGATTTGGCATCAAATGGCTGATCTCCAGGCTAACATTGCTAATGTTATTCCCGATTTCTTTCAGACCTCCGATCAATTAAAACAGGGAGATTTCAGGCCCTTCTGCTCCATAAACATGTCTTAGAAGAGATGGAGCTTCATAATGCTTTGTTGTGTTAAGTCTTGGCAGATCTTCCTCAGTGTGGTTTTTTGTTTGTTTTGAGTTCCCCCCCACCCTTCATCCCAGATGCTTGCTATTTTAATAGCCCTCCCCACCCAGAAAGCCAAGAAAATGAAAGCAGCACAGATACTTCTTCATGGAGAGCTAACTTTGTATTTGCTTGCTTCAGCTATTTTTGAGTTACTGGCAAGCAAATAAATCTAGAAAGACTTCAAAGAATAACATTTTACTGTTGTAATTCAGAATAACAGAAGAGTTTCCTGAAACATCTTGAGACCAAAGGATAGGTTTTAAACTTAAGAAGGTTGCTGCAAAATCTTAAGAAACAGAATAGCTTTAGTGACATATTAATAAAAGTACATGTAGTGATAACTGCTTTTCTTATTTGGACCAGGATGGACATTTAGTGCCTTCAGCAGGAAAAAACACAAATGAAGGCCATTATAAGTTGATGTTGTAGGAAATCCACACACAATTTTGTCCAATACAATAGTTGTTCTTTGGTTTTACATAGCATTTAAAAGTTAAGAGCTGTGTTTGTTCCAAGTGACGGAATTAGTTGTGTTTTCTGGCAACAGTAGCAGCATTTTTCATCTTAAAGTGTGTGCGGAGTAATAGTTAAGTTCTGAAGACTTCTGGAGGTTAGAGAAGGAGCCCGAAATGTAAGACAGACATGGTGAGTCACAGAATGGTAGATGTTGGAAGGCACCTCTGGGGATCATCTAGTTCAACCTTCCTGCTAGAGCAGGTTGGCCTAGATCAGGTTGCACAGGAATGCATCCAGGCAGGTTTTGAAAGTTGTCAGAGAAGGAGACTCCACAAACCCTCTGGGCAATCTGTTCCAGTGCTCAGTTGCCCTCAAAGGAAAGAAGTTTTTCCTTATATTTATGTGGAACTGGAATCACCAATTCAAACAGAGCCCAGGAGGATAAACAAATCAGCCACTGTAGTCTTTTCCAGCTTGTCATCCAAAAAGTGGTCTAGCTTCCAGCGCTGAACATAATTGGTATTAGCCTGAAACTACTAGTACTCAGAGAACTTCTGCCTCTTTGGAGATGAAATGGTTTATTCAGAGGCCCATTACTCAATAGGTGTCTGTGTCACTGCAAGGAGAATCGTCTCTCACAGTAGCCTGTGCTGGACCTGTTCTGTAAGGAGTCTAATTATCCCTTCCAGTGTTTTGAGTTGATGATATGCCTAAGTAAGAGAGACACAGCATCACTTAGAGCTTATGTGATAGGGCACAATGGGATATCATCTTTATTTGTCTGTGTATATTTCCATGACAAAAGTTGAGAACTTGTGGCAAATGTCTGATAAATGGATTTAGAAAACTTGTGCTTAATAGTCTCCTGTGCTATTACCAGGCCTGGCAGCAACCAGAAATAGTGTTAGAGGAGCCTTGAGGATTTTATAAGTCTGTTAAGAGGCTACATTAGTAATATACAGCACTTTATTATTAGGAGGCAGTGTCTGCGTGTTTAAACACACAAAAGGCTAACAGTGGATCATGCAGAGCAGGTTTTTTTTGCTTAGAAAGGTGTTGATTATATGTAGGCCTTGAGTTTTTCCCTTTTTTGGCAGCATTTTACATGGTTTCAGTTGTCCTCTCTCAAGTGGCTTTTGTTTTTAAAACGGTTGAGCAAGAAGCAGTTTCTGTTTGTTTTGGCTTGTATTTTTCAAAATAAGAATGGAATTGTTTAATTATAGACTGCACTAGGACTTTGGCCTTGTTCTGAATCCACAGTCTTATCAGCGGTGAAAATCCAATATTGTTTTCAAAGGTCTGCTCAAGCCAAAAGTTATGGCATATGCCTCTTCTGAAGTAGTTCAGTATCCATTGTAAGAGTCACAGAATGTTTTAAGATGGCAGAGACCTCTATCCTTGCAGACATGTAGTTAAGAAATATTTAAAGAAAGTGAAGTAGATGTTTTAATAGATGTACCACTCAGAGAAGCTGTCAGGTGTTAGACTGCGTCACTAACTTTGAGCTGATGGGTGCAGATTTGCTGTGCTCATTTTCTGTAAAACCAGGAACTGGGTATTCCTTTCTCTTTATTTAGCTCTAATCTGTAGCTAGTGATTTGTTTCTGTAGCTATGAGAATCTGCAGGCTTCCTGATGTACTTGCATGCCTCTCCAGTCTGATTTCAGCCTCTTCTTCAAGCCTCTCTTTTTTCTGGCCACCTTCCTAGTTAACAGCTCTCTATTTGCTTCCATTTCTTGATTTCCTGGCACACAGCATCATCAGACTTGGAGAAACTTGCATAGTTGTACAGGCTGTGGTACTGGTTAGCATGAGATGTTGCTGAGGATTCAGAGACCAGGTCTGAGCCACTGCCAGGAGGTTAGTAGACGGCAATCCAGGGTACATGAAGTTATGAGCCAGTTAGTGTGGAGCAGCCATGGCTTAATAGCAGTAGAGTATGATCTTAGCCCATACATGTTCACCATGGAGCAAACACCTATTTTAGATGGGAGGCAAACAAATTTATTTGTGCAGGCTCTATAGGCCTCCACTTATACCATTTTGCAGATCTTGTATTATTTGTTGAACTCTGTTAAGCAGGTTTATCTGAATTTCTGGGAGAGAGGTCAGGTTAAAATCTTCTTATTAATTACTTATATTATACTTATTAATTATATATATATATATATATATGCACAGAGTGAGTCATATAGCTTGATAATTCCTTCTTGAAGGAAATTAAAACCCTGACAGCTGTATGTATACAAGATGAAGACAGGAGAGTTGTGTTGACTGGGATATCTAGAAATTGCACTGCTTCACAAACAATAGCTAATTGTTACAACAGAAGTTTTACAGCTATTAATTCATACTGGATGAAAGTGCACAAATGCTCTGCTGCCATAATCTGAAGCTCAATACATGATCTAACATGCGTTGGAGCTTTCTTAGGCAGGGGGCAGGGCCATGGCAGTGTGCTAGGAACACACGATCTATGGTGGAGAGGTGGACAGTGTGGTTTCAGCCAGTGGCTGGTTCTGCTATCTGCCTGACAAGCCTCTCTTGCAGTCTTTCTTCTTGCTGGTGTACTACCTAGTCAGTCCTTCTGATTCCATCCCAAGTATCTGGTGGTGTATTATTTGTTTCATGGGTCTAAGAGTATATTTGGGCAGCCTTTGGTTTTGAAACAATGGTTAGACAACTGCGAGGTGTGAGCCAGCCTTTCTATGCACCTGGTTCCTCCAGTGCATCCCATTGAGTGAGTTCTTTGTATCAGCTGCCTTTCAGGTGCTGTGTGCAGGGATGCCTGAAAAGTGCTTTGAAGCCTGGAGTGGGTGCTTAGAATGGAGGTGTCTGCAATAATGCATGCTGGTAATGTATAGTATGGACAACAGAGCTTAATGCAGACATATGTGGCAAAAAGTGCTGTAAGAAAAATCTTGACTGTTGCTTAAACTTTTATCTTTTAAAAGGAGAAGCCACATAATTTTTTGCCTTTATGCACAATTTCAGTTCAATTTCTCTGTTTTTTATAGCTGTATCATAAACCCCATAAAAAATTTACTACAGACATCCTTTCAGACACATTAATTTTTATCTTGGCAAGATAATTGCTATTGGACAGTTTTGACATGTTGCACCGTAATAGCTTACTGACTTTGGCACTGATGTTTTGACCATTGACCACAGTTCATTATTTTGAGACAAACTACTACATAACAGCATTCATATAAAAGACTTCCCCCCCCTCTTGCATAGTGTATCCCTTTTTTACTTCTAAAGATCATCTTAATGAAAGAGCCTGTGACTTTTTCTTGAAAAGTTTTGTCCCGTTAAGTTCCTCTGTGATAACTGATTACTCTCCATCTCTGATTTTCTTCCCAACAGTAATAATTTGAATAAACTGTAAATGCAGTTTAAATAGAGTTTCAGACCTTTCTCTTTTTTTGATTTCTTTGTTTGTTTTGGTATGGGGTTTTTTTTTGTTTGTTTTTTACTTTTTGAGATAGCATTAATTGGTAAGAAAAATATTAAAAGCTTAAAATTCTCAGAATTATTACAATTGTGCTGAGTTATCTTTTTATAAGGAACAGATCTCAACTTTTACAAGCAGAATCTATCTTTAAAAATACTGAAATTTCCTGCTTTCTTCTTGCCTCCCCACAGTTCTTAGGCACTTTTCCATGGAGAGCCTTTAACCCTGGAATGGAGAAAAACAGAGATACATCACTTGTGTCTCCTTCTAAACCTTTATGCTACAGCAAAATTTGTAGGCGTACATTGCCTTCTAGATAGCAACTGCACACTTTTAGGAGTTTTAAAAAGCCCCTGTTCTCTCCTCCCCCCATCTCCTGTAAAACTAGCTAATCCCTGCTGTTTTTCCACCAGTGTGATTCATGCTGTTTGAATAACTTTAATTTTACTCATATAGCACTGCAAATATTTAACTCTGCTGCGGTGATTCCAGTAGGTTCGCGTGTCAACCCTAGAGAAGTTATTATCAGTCATTCTGCAAATAATCCTTGCAGCAAAGGAATTGTTCCCATCTTAGGTATTACCTGTTTACCAGCTCAGGTTTAGTTCCTGGATAAGATGGCTCTGGTGGTTGTCCTTCAAAAAAAGAGAATAGCTGCAGTGCTAAATTGATTAGCTTGATCTTGGAAACAACTGAAGATGAAAGTTGTGTTAAAGGTGGCACCAAGTAAAAGACTAAAAAAAAATGAAGAGACTCTCAGCTGTTAGAAAATGTTGCTTTTCTGCTGGATACTGCTGTCCAATTTATAGCAAAAATCATTTTAGAGAATTATTAGGAAAGCCCTTTACTTCATGTAGGATTAAAAGTTGAGGTATTCCTTAGTGTATACAGTCAAATGGTATTGATTAGAGGCTTCCAGATCAGTTTGTGTTCCTTAGTATCTTATGTTTTTCATTACTACCCTTGGATGTTGAATTCTCTTAGGCACTTTCTATAGTCTTTTTGACTGTAGTATTGAAAAAAGAAAACTCAAGTGGAGGAGCAAAAAATTAATTAGCATGCTATGATGACAAAGGATATCTTTCAGGTGATTTTCAGTAGCCAACAACTGACATTTTTAAATGCCTTCTGGCTCTAGGATGCTGCAGAAGGACTGCTGTTTAAACTTTGTAAGAACTCTAAGTATGTGTAAAATTCTGCAGACTAAATTGATCCTTATGATCTCTCAACCAATGAATAGCATGACCTGTGGATTAATACAGAAAAAAATCTCTACTTGCCTGCTTTATTCTTTTTGTCCTTAGTTCAAGTATTTTTTGTAGCATTTGTTAAAGCTCCAGCTTCATTTTATATACTTCCCTGGGAACAGGAAGGAATGCTTTCAGTGGTGCTGTACTGATGCCAGTGCTGGGAAGTGTACCATGTAGAGGCAATCTGGGCCTTTGCAGATATAAAACCTAAGTACCAGAAGTTTAAGTTTAGTCTTACTGAAATTATGTCAGAGAGGTTGAGTCCTCAGTTAAACTGTGGTTACTTTGTACCCTTCCTGGTATGGAGTTGAGTATTAGAATTGACTGTATTTAATTCCAGGAAGGTACGCTTTGATGACAAGAATGGTTATGTGGTGTAAAACTAGCATGCCTATTGCTGTTATTTGCTTGCTCCTTTTGCTGCTTTTGTTGTAGGACTAGAAGTCCAGCCAGCACATCTGTGTTATTTCCTCTGTTAATGTGTTTGGGTTCATTAGCTTTTCCCTTACAGGAGTCATTAAAAGTCATGCATATTCTCAGGGTCAAGAGAAAACCATTCATCTGTATTCCAGGGATTTGACCTCTAGAGAAGAGCAATGATAACCTTCTCTGGTGCAGCAGTGGTTGCATTACCCCTTAATGACTGAGGACAGTGTGAGAAGTTTGCTGTAGGACCTGAGGAGAAGAGTAAGGGGTCATAGCAGCAGAAGTAGGGTTTGAAAAAGGGTGGGAAATAAATCAGGTGTTAGGAAGACAAGTCTAGCCTGTAATGTAAAAAGTGAGAATTCATTTCATTTCATTGCAGCTGTGTTTTCTAGCACTAAAATAGAATGAATACATCACATGTCTGTTAGGACTGTTTACTATCTGCATAGTGCTTTATGTTTCTGTTCTTGACAAAAAGCACCTATTATCTCACCACAGAGAGCCTGTTGCAAGCTAACAGATGCTTTGAAATATCTAGTTAATTCTGTCATCCTCTTTAAAAATATATAGAGCTGTGAAGTCTTTTACTTTTTAGGAAATGGAGTTAAGGTGTTAATATATCTGACACTTTCCAGCTTGCAGAACTGAAGAAGCCCACTCCTGTGGCATTGATTCCTATCAAGAAGCATGGCCAGCTCTAGGAGCAACCATGCCCTGATTAACTGGAGAGTGCTAGAGTATTGGAGCGAGGAGTATCTGACCTAGCTATATTCTTTGAAAAGATATATGAAAAAGGAGAGGGAGAAAAAAAAAAATTCATTTCCAGTAATGATCCAGTCTACATTATCAAGTCCAGGAAGACTGAGAGAGGGTTAGATAGACGTGAGCACCATCGTGCTGTTTAATCATCTAAAGACATCTCATTTTTGTTGAAATAATGCTCTAGGCACTTACTGAACTTAGATGATTGTTTTTTCCAACAGCTGAAAAGTTGAAGATTCTGGTACCCATCACTGTACCTTGTATGTGAGTTTTAGTTAGACTGAAGATAGAAGTATGCACCGGTGGATGCAAAATTAAATCTAAACCTGGTACATGTAATATGTAAATGAGACTGTTCAAAATAAGAGTTTATAAAGCTTGTAGAGAAGGGAGGGTGGTGTTGATAATTGGAAAGTGTCACACTGTAAACCTTATGCTATAACTTCAAGACTTCATTAATTATTTTGTAACACAAAAAAGCAGTGTATCTAAGTCAGTGAAGTTATTTCACAGACGTTAAGACAAAGTACATGTTCTTTACTTTGTTTATATTATTTTTCGTGGGAACCAAATATTTTTGTGAATTGGTTGAAAGGAAAAAGACTTTGGTCCCAAACACAGCTTGATGTGCTGCACATACCAAAAAAGTCCATTTAAAATCACACAAGGGGACCTGGCTTTCCATGACAGGAGGCAGGAAATTTAGTGTTTAGGATGAAATTCCATCTCCAGTTCATATTCTTGAAGCTTGATATTGTGGCATATGTGGTGTGCTTGACTCTCTAGTTCTTTCTCCAAACTTATACAGGCCTTCAAAGGAGTTTCAGCTAAGTCTATCTGATTTGTAGCTTTGCAATTTTGAGTGCTTAAATATAAAAAGTCAGGTTCTGGGAAAGCATGTAAGTGACCTTATTTAAGTTAGGCGATCCTTCTATCTTTTTTCCTGCATCTTACAGCTATTTACTTTTTCATGAATGAAAGCTAACCATCTTGTCCAATTGCTGTGGTCAAAGACCAGGGTTTCCAGAGAAATGCTAAACAATAGAGAATTTTTTCTTCTTAACTTAGTTTTGGATTGGTTATACCAAACTAGCCCCATGGAATGCAGGGGCTCCTGTGACATGGTTTGAGTGTGATAGGAAGTTACATGCTGCTGTACCTGGTCTCAACACTTATTCTGAGGACAGGAGGAAGCTTCAGTTATGAAATTTGTGTGTGTTTTCCTGTGGCTGGGGAATTGACCAATTTCCCCAAAATGCATAATTTAAGAGTGGTTTCCTGCCATATTCATGTGCAGATTTAGAATAATAAGTAAGAGAGGTTCAAGTGGATCCTTGGTTTACAGAAAGGTACAATTGATTCTCCAAAAGCAGCAGTAAAAAGCTCTGTTATGGGAACCAGAAAACTGACAAAATTGTTGTCTTATCGAGGACACAGACTGGCCTTACTGGCACTCTCTCAGGAGGGAAGTGCTGGCAGATTAAAATTAAAGGAGAAACCTGCTATGGGTTGGTGATGACCAGGTAAATTAAACACACTAGGGACAACTCTACAGAGAAAGTCTCTCCTTTACCAAAAGCAGACAAGCAATTAAAGTTGGGTAAGTACTGCACTGTGCTTGAAGGCACAGGGGAAACTGCTAGATGCATTTGCAATATGTGGTTAGGTGATGAGAGAAAGGTGGGTTCTCACAGAGGAGAAAGGTCAGTCTTAAAAAGGACTATAATCAGAGACACTAAAGAAATCCTCGTATAAAGACAGAAGGCAAGACTTTGAAAATATGAGTCTAACTTCAGGCACACATTCCATATTTATGCATGCAGGTGCTAGATCAAAAGTGATGAGCAACGAGTTATTTCAGTGAGAACTGGACGTGCAAGCTTTTGAATTCTAGTCTTTTCTTAAATGCCTATATATGAGTGTAAGAGCTCATACTTAAACCTCTTTTTCCCCCCACCCTAGTGAAATCTTGGCTACACAGGCTATATGCTGGATTTAATTATTTTCTCCTCTCTTGTAGGAGGATGATTGACTTGTTTCATCACTTCAGAGCCTGTAATAATGCACAAGGAACCTTTTAATGTATTATTTTAATTGAGATAGATGCATCCAAATACATTCTGTTCTGAGGAAGGCTTGCTGAATATTTGCTGGTGGTAACCTCTTCATCCTAGAATGTCTCAAGAAAGTAAGATAAGAGGCAGATGAATGCTGAGCTGCAAACACCAAGCTCTGTTGTCTCATTCCTTCCCCCTTCTCTGCATCTGTGTGGCACACAAATGCAGGTGGTGAGCTTGTGTGTGTGTTGTGTGGAGTTTTTTGGGGGAGGGATTTTTAGTATCAGTGTTTTGATACTCATTGTAAGCCACTGTGCCAGGGTCTCAAGCATAAAAAGGAAAACACTTTTGAACTGCCTCTGCAGTTCTCTCATTGCTTTCTGATATCCTGGAAGTATGTCTGGGTTAGAACATGCAAGTTTCTCAGCTGTTATGGTATGAGGGAGAGAGAGGAGAGGAGAAATGAATACTGCCTCAAGGACTAGATTTTCCTGTTATTTGTGTGTATGAAGAGATGCAGTCCAAATAGATCCGTGATGCTTGCTCTTTAACTTCTTGTCTCGGATCTTCTTTTGCAAGAAGATGATTTTTCAATTTACTTGTAGTGCTTCTTCCCCCACCCCTTCACCCTGAACACTAGGAGATGTACTCTTGAATTAACAAGTACTTTGTAGTTTCACTTCCTCATTTCATTTACCAGCCATCCAAACCATGCAGAAACTGAGTGGTACAGGAAAATTCCTTTTATGTTTGCTCTTGCACACAATTATTAATAGGGGATCTTGGTGCATTCTGTAATTGCCAATAACGTGTCTGAGCACACTCTAATGTAAGTGGACATTGCAGCACAACTGGAGTGTTGAGGCTTGGAAAAGCATTCTGAAACAGCTCAAAATCAGTATTCCTTGTACAGAATTTAAACGAAATTTGTACTATGAGAGGCGTTTGTGTTCTGTAACTTCTGCACTCAGTAGATCCTTGTAGCTGTTTTAAAGACCTCAAAAAAAGAAGTAAATGGGTTATTTATCTGGAATCTTGCAGGCATATAGTCTGTGGGCTGCGACTGCTGGTATCTTTGTGGGGAAGGTGAGAAAGACCTTGTTTAAGTAAGAGGCTTCTTGTCAGGGGCTACAGCTTGCTTCTAAGCAGAACTGAGTGTGTGTATATATATTCAAAATGCTGTCTTTATGGATAGAGCCTTCTGCACTTAACGGAAGTGTTATTGTAGAGATGCTGTTTCTCTTGCATGTGCCAGCAACAAGGTACTTTCTTTTCTGTGCCTGTGTGCTAGTTTATGCCACTACCTTGTTGCATCCCAAATTCTTATCTGCACTGAAACTAGGCTCTGCCTAGAATCCAAATAGATATGACTTCAGATTATAAATGCAGGAGTTTTGTTAGGTCTTTTTTGCTTTCAATTATTATTTCTACTAATATAATTACAGGAAAAATGGTTATCAAGGTCAGTTTGTATAGATATACTGGGAGTGTTTTCCGGTTCCAACAAAATAAGCTAATTTCCTTCAAACCCTTCATATGTATGTGTTGCAATAGTGCATTGTTGCTATGTGCAACAATGAAGTCGAAACTTATTTACAGTTATCTTTCTAGCAGCAGGCAACCAAGTGAACATTAAATTTTGATGGAATGGAATGACAGGGAAGGCATAAATTCAGCACGCTAGCCATAAGAGTTGCTAGATGTGGAGAATTAAAGGAAGACAAATCTTGCCATATTCTTTTACATGCCAACATGTAAATGTTTGGAATGCAACAAATGGTTTTCATTACAGCTTTTTCCTGAGTTAGTTCATGTTAATTCTTGTTTGCCCTTATAAAATAAGCCCTGCCTGTACATGTTTTTTTAGAAGGAGGAGCCAGTGAATCAATCAATGCCACAAAAGACAGGGAAGAAGAAACAGGTAGATCTGTTGCATTTCCTGGGTTTTGGTCCTGAATTCTTATGAGCAACCAAGCTATAACAACTGCATGAGGAATTTTGCCCTCTCCTCTATGAATAGCTGACAGTTTTAAAGGCAAGATTATTTTAATCCTGTAATGGTTAATAGCTTTAAAGAAAACACTTTTGTAATTAAACTGAATTGTTTGTACGAGTTGAAAAGCAGAAGAGAAATTGACTTTAGGTTGCAGACTTTTTTCGTTTGGTTTTCAGCAACCAAGGAGCAGGAAAGAAAAGTGTCTTTTAGAAGGAAGAAGCCTTTCAATCAGACTATTTTTCCTTGCCACTTGAGCCCTTCTGGTTTCTCACAAAAACCGTTTGAGTTATTCTGAAATATGCTTGCTTCACCTGCATGTTCTGACTCTTTCAGTACTTGTGGTTTGTTCCCTGGCAACATTAATTCACCTGCTGTCCAAAAATGTACACAGAGAGCCCAAATTAAACACCCAAGTTGTTATTTTTTATGTTTAATTTACTTTGTTTAGTGCATTTAGTGTATTAGATATTTAATGGAAATGAAAGGTTACTGCTCAGAGGTACTTGGCTGAGGTGGTTTTGTGCATTTTTAAAATGTTTTTTTTCCCCTACAGTGTGGAGGTCAATGAACTAACTTCCAAACCAATTCAGTTTAACCTTGTAGTCAGTCTCAGTATATCAACTCGTAGTACCTCATTGTAGTTTGGAACATACTGAAACTGTCTTTCTTTTCCAGTTCTGCATAGTTGAAGCCAATGAAAATACTTGAGGGAAATGAGGAAATTTCCAGTCCTCCCACTGTAGCTAATTATGCCAGCTGTGGCACAGGGGTACATTAGCTTGTCTTGCAGCCAGAAGCCTTCTAAGTAGTCACTTAAGAATGCTGAATGTGGCAGATGACTGTTAAGCATATGAGAATCAAAGACTGGGTTGTATCCTCCTTTAAATGAGTGGTTTAATATCTCAAGTTTCTTTTATTAGGCACAGAAGTTACCGTTTACTTCCAGCATTAGCAATGATACAAATATGCAAGCACTATCTCTTTTGACACTGCTTCAATACGTTTGTGGCTGATATTTTCAATGTTGTTACTCTGCTTTCTAGGTCTCCCTTCAGAGTCTAGCTATGTAGTCTGACTTTTACTCTGGTATGTCTTATTTCTCCTCACTGAAGGTGCTACAGCCTTGATTCTAGTTTCTCTTTCCTCCTGCTTCTCTGCCTAGTTTGTTCATTGGGCTTCTCCGGTATATTCATTCATTGCTGTCTCAGTGTTTGTCTTACAGTGTTCCAAGTCCCCAGAGCTCTTATTCTTATTTGGTCTGTCATCTGAAATGCACTCTTCACACCTACTTTTCTTAACTGCTTAATGTGTTGCCTTTGGCAACATTTGGGCTACTGTATAGGGAAGTCCTGTGGTTATTTGCTGCTTTTCAAATGGCAAGCAGTGACATTTAAATCTAGGTAAACAACAGGCAATTTTTTTATGGCTTTCCTGTGCAGTATCTGATGCATTATTTATATTAGACATATCTACCAAAACATCATTGGTTTTCAAAAGAGCATTGAAAACTCTTTGCAGTTCCCTTCAGTCTTCATCTTCAGAGTTGACAGCATTTGGAATCTTTGGTTTTGAGCAATAACTAAGGGAATCATGTGAATCATGGTATTCCTTTTCTTTAAAAGCTTCCACTTCTTATATTAGTGTATTCAAACCTTTGTTTTGAATTTTGAAGGCTAACGTCTGACAGCTAATGTTCAGTATTGGCCTCTCAAAATGAAGCATGTAATGCTATATGTAAGTGCCATTATATACTGAATTTCATTCCATTCCTCATTTCATATGCTTGAGTCTGATAATGTGACTGCAAGTGTGTTGCAAGGAAGAAGTCCTGTTATGCTATTCATAGGTTAAAATGGCATGTTTAACAATGCTCTGACTGTTGTGTGGGAAAGGGTTATATACTGCTGCTTTTGCATTTTGTATAGGTAAGCTATAACATCAGAAGCCTCTTCAAGGCTGTTTGATCCAGAAAGCACCTTTTGCTTGACTGAGCTTCTGGGTAACTTGTCCTTCAAAGAAGCTACTGCCCTCTTTCCTTGTAAAGTTTGGGAGACATGAGAAATACAGTTTGGCTGAACTTCCCTTCTAGTAACAGAAGTGTGAGTTCTTACCATGGATTAATTTTTTAGGGAAGAATATTTTTGTGGGCTAAAATGCCAGGGTCTTTTAAACCAGTGTTCAGTTTGTGGTGTTGAGTTGGAATAAATACAAACAACCTAAAGCAGTTACTTTCAGGCTCAGGCAACCAAGTAAACTGGCTGTTGGTGTCCTGTTACATGACAAAAAGCTAGCAGTAGGAATAATGGGTAGCTGTTTCACTGCAACCTGATGATGCAGAGTTTGAAAAGGTCTGAACACTGCCCCATTTAGCTGTGAGGTCTCTATGAAATGTAGTGGCCTTTGCTTTCATTGTCATAGCCTGATCAGATCTCTGCTTCAATTGCTTGTACACTTATGCAATGGCTGTTGTTGTTGTAGCAGAATAATGCTTTGAGATGTGTGCACTGTAGACTTACTGTACCAGCACTGAAATGTTTCAGGGACAAAATAAAATCCAATATTCTCTTTGGGAGAAGTGCACTTACTAACTTTTAGGATATTCTTACCACACAGAGGTGGTTTGTGCTAGTATGAGATTGAGAACAAGTTGCACGGGCTATTAAGAAATAACGTATATGTTTTTGTATCTGTTCTGAAAAGGCTTTGTTGAAGAGCTCTGAAAAAAAATAGGCCATCAGGCTGGCTGTTTGCATTATCAGCCTGAATGACCGGAAGAATTGGATTACTTATGTGACACTGAGGGAGCATTGAACTCTGTGTGCTGCTTGCCTGAGGGACAATTCAGGACTCTGCATGCAAATATTACCTGCTGGCCAGCTAAAATCTGAGATCAACTAGACTTTAAGATACCTGTAGGAAAAATCTTAGGTCAGTTGTTAACTTGTTTAGCCTTCATTGCTTCATAGAAGTACACTAGAAATTAGAGCCAGAACCAGAATCTACATCTGTAATAAGTGAGGTTTGAGCACTTGACAGGTGGCAGTTCTGCATGTTTGATTCTTACTTTTGCAGCTTATGCATGCTGTGTCCTACAGTGTGTCAGTTTTCACCCAGCCCATGCTAGAATCCAGTCTTTGCAGCCAGGATGGGTGAATGACTGTGTGAGCTAATTTGACTGGAAGGATGCTGGGGGAATAGATGCATCGATATAGATACATTAGAGTCACTTAACTTGTGATTAAAAAAAAAAAAGAAAAAAGAAGGAATTATGTTGAGCACTGTTGATGTTTGTTTGTTTTTTTTTCTGGGTTTTTTGAGTGTTCTATAAGGTCATTTAGCTCCCTCAGGGGTTCAAATAAAAAGCAATGAGAAAGAAAGAGCAGAGCTGGAAAAGTTCAAAGCAGCATTGTTTCCAGTGTTTTCAGGTTGGCTGCAGCTCTGTCTAGTTAAGTCTTGAAAATCTCCAAGGCTGGAGATTGCATAGCCTCTCAGTGACCTATTCCAGAGCTGTTCTGCTCTCCTCTCCTCTCCTGACACAGGAACTCCTAGCATAAGGGACAGGTTGTTTTGGATCTCTGGCTTGCACCAGCCTGCAATTTCTAGTTTCCAGTGTAGTCATCTGATGAACTCCCTTCCCTGCCAGCTGCAGCACTTGGGCTATAGCAGTCCCAAACATTTGATTTTTATCATTGGTATGTTAAGTCTTGTTTGCCTTGATTTTTGGAGAGGAGCCAGCAAGCATTTTATTTTGCAAAATGATACGCACTATGCACCAATTTCTGAGTAATCAAATTATCTTGATGTCACAAAAGAGAATAGTTTGATAAAAAATTATATAACCTAAGAACAGGACAGTGCATTTTAAAATGTCGTCAGAGTACTCTCTAGAGTTCAAGATCTTTCTTGCCTAATTGTAAAATACAATTACTTTTAGCCTGTTTGGTCTAGAAATAGTCAATACAAGGAAGCATTCTATTTCTCTGTGCCTTATTTTGAAAACCTTTCTTCTATATCATTGTACTCTTTCTCCTGATGTTAGTCTAATGCAAAAGTTATGATATAGCATCTTGAAGTAGTCATGAGAACGTGAAATTGCTGACTATGGAGCATTTCCCAGCACCTTTTGTGATATTATCTCCTTTGATATAAAAAGGTAGTTGTATTGGCTCTAAAATCTGACCCAGATTGGACCTAATCGTCAATCATTCTTTGAAGAACCTGGAGTGCAAAGATGTAACTCTTGTAGTCACTCTTTGCATTGACTGTTGTGTAAGGACAAAAGAATGCACAGCACTGTGATCAGGCCAACGGTTCATATTTTAAAGGAAAAAAGCAAATGCTGAGGGTGAGGATGCTTTGTGCCCGCTGTGTCCATGTGCAACATGTATACTTCCAGGTTTGTCCAGCAGCTGATGTAGCTGCTGACAAAGAGACTGTGGAGAGAGAGGGGTCATGTCCCAGACTGCTGGTGAAATGTGCTGCTGTATATGGGCTGAGATGAACTCAGTGCCTGAGGGATGTGCAGTGTAGCGGTGGGCAGCAGTGGGACCCCATGCTTCTTTGTGAGGTCTCCTCTCAGTAAGTTTTGTGACAATTAAAATTGTTTTGTGCACCATTTGTCCAAAAAGTTTAGCCTTGTTACATAGTAACCAATGAAACTTGTGGCTGAAAAAGGTTTTTAGAATTGAATGATGAGCTCAGCTCCTGACTGTAAGGATGAAGCTGTTTTTTGTAGGCTATCCAGGTGGTTAGCCATGACCCACAGACTTACTAATAAGAGTCTGGCTTACATGGACATAATCTGAGGAGATCAGCTACATCCACGCTGCATGGTGTGTGGTTCATGTTTGCGTTGTGCTTCAGGCTCCAAGACACAAAGAAGTTCAACAAAATAAGAGCAAGTTCAAAGTTTCTGAAATAACAAGAGCTGCAATTATGATATTTTAACATGATAATGGTGGCACATGTTTTGTCTGAGTGAATGACATAGGAAAATGCAAAGCTTCTTGAGAAAGAGTTGGAGAGCTATCTTACACAAAGGAGCAAAGTTGGTGCAGCCTGCTGCACTGTTCCATGCTTGGATCAAGCTTGGGAGCAAATTATCCTGTCTACTTTGCTTGGATTTTCTTGAGAGAAGTCACTGCATTGCTGCTAGGTTTTCCTTCTGGAGAGAGCTAGTCTTTGTCACTGGTGAAGGAACTGGGGCTGGGAGTGAAACAAGAAGCTAGTCAACCATGGCATAGTTGTTGGGGTATGAAGGGTCCATACATAAAGCATAAGCCCAATGTTGCTGTAATCATTGAGTGAGCGGTGGAGCTGCAGTGCCTTAACCCTGGGTTATATTACTTAGCATCATTTGGGTGCTGCTTTTTTTTACTATCTGCTGTAGCATTTATCTTATACTTAATGTAGGTTCTTTTTCATGAGGGCTACCGTTCAATGAGGTTGAAGAAGTACTGAACCAAGCGGGAATCAGATTGCTGATCAGGACTTGTAGATACAGCACTGAAAAAATATAACTTACAGCAACATGTTGTAGTGTTTTTCTTTGATGTTGCTTCAGTTTAGGGAATTGGTATCTGGGAACTCGATCAGGCTCTGTGAGCTACACTTGGATACTTAGCCCTCTCTTTGTTGAAGTGTTCTGTATGAGAGCCAGCTCTCCATCCTTTTTGCTTTTATTTTCCTCACACTGAAATGAAAGAGTGATATTATATTGTAGGTGTTTCTGAAGGATCTGTTTAAATACCTGTATTTAAATACTGTGGAGTTAATGCAGCAATGGCTGTTGCATGGATCTTTAACATAAATGCATTGGTACAGATGGTAAAGGGAGACGTTTACAGCCTCTTTCAATCTGCAAACTTTGTGCCTGCCTAGCCATTAAGAAAAAGCAACAACAAAACCAGCAGCAACAAAAAAACACCACCACCAAAGTTTTTAATGTATAGCTTAGCTGAGGACACTTGTGTAACAATGAATTTTACATTCCTGGCAATATAGGAAGTTAAAGAATTAATTACAAATGTTGCTTTGTCTTTTCAGTACATCAACTGTGGTAACCTGGAACAGCTATTAGACAGTAACCAGCATCTGCCCTGGACAGTGAGGGTGAAACTGGCATATGACATTGCTATGGGAATCAGCTATCTTCACTATAAAGGCATTTTCCACCGAGACCTTACATCCAAGGTACTGTTTGTAAAATTAAGGGAACTGTTTGAAATATAACCGGTTGCTTGGTTCTTTCTCCTCCTTCTAGCAGAGAACTGCTGTTGTATAAGGTGTGATTTAAGATGTTTTTGAGAAACAAATTGAAATACAATTTATAGGATTAAAACTTTCCTCAAAACTTGTTGATAGTTTGTATGGGAATTGGAGAAATAACTATTCTGAAGGAAAGTTTATTCTTTAAGAGTTCAGATTAGGATTTATCAGAAAGCAGCTGTGGAATTTTTTAGTTCTGAATTACGGTTCAGTGAGGTGTGTAAATCACCAGATATTTAAGCATAATAATCTAACATTTGGAACAGGTCAGTCATATAAAGAACTTAAATTGAGGAGTTTATTACAAACACACTTTAAAATCACATTTTTGGTTTTGTTTCCTGATGTATTTCATGAATCTTCAGTGGGAGGAGTGATGTTTCATTACTAATTCAGCATGAAGTGTTATCCTCCATCCTGGTTTATATTTCTTTCATTTCTAAAGCCAGTAAGATCAAAACAGTTTACCTAAAATTTTCACCTTTCAAAATTTCCTCCAGAATGATATTTCAGTGGCAGAACTTTCAATGGACGTTTTCTTTGGGTTTTTGGGTTTTTTTTTTGGTAATTGCTTTGATGATAGCTTGTATGACATCAGTTGGCTGAAGTAGCTAGCTAATACTTCTAGCTGAGCTTGAATTGACATAGGAGCACTAAGCTCTGTGAACAAGTATTCACACTGGATCTTCCCATCAATTGCAGCCTGTAGTGAGGGCTTTGCTGTCCTGTCTGTCCTGTTGACTGGAGCTAATGAGCTAGTTTAAGCTCAGTGAGGGCTTGCAATGGGGAAGACTTCATAATGTCACTTCAATCAGAGGCATCTAGTAGAACATTATCTTAGCCTAAAAGGAACTAACTTTTTTTAAGATCAGAAACAGCCTTTAAAAGTAATAAAGAAAAAACCCCACAATGTGTTTGAAAATGCAAGTGACTACTAGTCCTCCATCCAGTTTTAGTTGTTTTAAAGCCACCTAAGTGCAGTATTAACCAGATGAAGAATGTGCATTTAGCCAAGGGGGAAAAAATATAGTTCACCTGGTAGGTGAAACAAGTATTTCTGTGAAGTATTTCCGTAAAATCCTTCTTGGGTGAAATACTTTCTTCAAGTGAAAGGTGTTGAATTCTGCAAGCAAGAATATAAAACTTATGAAAAATGCCCAGATTTGGAGTCACTTTGACATGATACACTCAGAAAGCTCCAGTTCAGTCACCTTAGAGTGTTCAGATAAGAAATGGATAAAAATAACTGAAGAGAGAACTTGGTGCCCTTCAGGTCAGGATGTATTTTAATACATTTAAGAGTGGGGAAGTAAAGTTACTGCAAGGAAACAAACTAACTAAGGAGATCTCTGTGCATACAGCATTTGTCTGTACTGTGATGGCTAGTCATATGAAAATCCATTTCCTGAGACCTCTGTGAATGCCTTTGTTCAAAGCTTTACATAATTGTATGTCATTCTTGGGAGCTGCCCTCCCAATGCTTCAATGTAACCTATTGTTGAATGTTAATTGTTTAGAAAATGCTGGGAGTAGTCCATGATTCCACTGCAGTAGCAAACTCATCAGTGGCCACAGAAAATAGTAAGGGTTATTTAAAAACAAGCAGTGAATCAAACCAAACCCTAAGAATTGACTAGTAGTTACGTTATATTTGCATGGTTCTTAGCACTAAACGTATACTATCTGTGTGGGTCACATTGGATGCTGTCAGGATAAAAGTTTAAGTCATCAGCTGTATTATCCCTCTAATATGAATTTTACTATAAAAATTATTTGGGTTAATTTAGAGCTGTACTTCTGCCTTTCTTTTCTGTTTCTGGCAAACCTCTAACTCCTGCAGCTTTCAGTAGCAGGTAGTGTGAATACATAAAAGTTCAGTCCGTCAGTTACAGCAGCAGAGTTGTATTGCTCTGACAGTAACATTATATGTGCCTATGTACCGGATGCCTAAGAACTTAAGAAAAAGCTCCTGTCCCCTGCCAATCTAAGACTGAAGAATAAGTGGCTTTGACAATTAGTGTGCAGTGGGGTGATCTATCTTCCTAATTCGCACTGTGTGGAGAGTAGCAGAACAGCATTGATACTGCAAAACGCCAGAGGGGAGAACGGTAGAGTAGATGTAGGTCATTATAGTCAATGTGGCAGCCCACAGGGGATGTCAGCCCTGACATCCCACTGCTGCCCTTTCTGCTGCCCTTCTGTCAAAAGGGAGAGGCAGTGCTTGTGAGAAGAGAGTGTGCTGGCCAGACAGCTGGTACTTACCCTTGTTGGGAGCAGCTCAGTTCTTGGTCCCTGGGCTTGGGCTAATGTAGCTGATCAGGCTGATCTGCCGTGATCAACGCCAACAGCCTAACTTGAATCTGCCAGAAGAATGGTCAGACTGGCTGTTTCCAGACTGCAGATAGTAGGTGACTTATACATTTTGTAAGGTAATAAATGTGTTGGCCTCACTTCTGACTTCTCATTAAGAGATTTATGCAGAGATTAAGCCATGGATGGGTTGTGACAGTCAACCTTGTTGGTTTGTTTCCTGTCCCCTCCATATCACTGCAAGCCCTGTGAATAATCTTTTTATTTGGGGCTCATTGCAATGTCCACAAGGAGGATTTGCATCCTGGAATCATGATGATTTTCATCTTTCAGTGTTTCTAAATGAGGTTTGTTTATGAATTTTAACTCTGAAAGTCTTCGTGATAGAACAATCATTAAAACAGAAGTCATAATGTGAAACACTGGAGCCAGTGGACTGTGATAAAGTTTTTCTTAATCTGACTTTCAACTTTCTGTCTGTTGTTAACTACAATTAAAATTACAGTGTTTGGAAGGGACAGGGAGGAAGTGTCCAGCCTCCAAAAAGAAGATAGCAAAATCCTTTTGTACCTCACCCCTCAAAACAAATATCTTGGTACTACACAGAGAGGTCCTTCAACAGCTTGTTTACACTGTATTTGCATTGCATTCAAACCCTGCTCTGGAAGCACTATTCATTTCCTTAGCAGCTTACACCAGAGACTACCCTAATATCAGTGAATTTATTCTTACAGTGTCTCTGAGATGAGGGATATTAATAAACTCAGCCTTATCAGAACAGATTAAATTCAAGAATATTGATGAATATTTGGTATGTGTTTTAAGACTTTGTTGGAGTATTTGGTGTTTTACACGATTAAGTTCAAGGCAATATGCTCACTGACATCAGAAGCTTTTGGAAGCATTACAGCACTTACAAAATAGTCAGGTTTGACCCCTGGAGGCAGAGAAAGCACAAGATTAGCAACAATCTGTGAAAGATTTTGTTAAACTAGCTTCCTTATCACAGAATCATTCTGTAATGTTGAGGAATGCCAGAATGCAGCTCCTCAAGCAGCATTGCAGTAGTCTTAAACACAGGACGGAAGACCTTAATTTCCAGGCCAAACTTTCTTCATGTCTTCTTAGCCTTTCTTTTACTGTACTGTTTCTGTGGCAAGAGCAGCCAGAGTCCTGAAAATAGTGGTCCAGGTGTTTATGTACTACCCCAATTCACTGTGAGTGAGTGTGAATCTATTGCTTGCACTAAAAGACGTAAGTGCCAAGTGGAAAACACTGTGATCATGTAATTAAGGACTTTACCTTAATATGCATACATAAGGGGAAGAATGAAAGCTTTTCCAGGAAATTTGTAGTGTATGTTGTGTGCAACTTCCTACCAATGTTTAAAAAAACTGGGAAAAAAATGGCATTATGCACTTCATTTGCAAGGTTAGATGCTGGAGATTCATGGCAGAAGTGTCTGCTGCTGTAGTTAATACAGTAACTAATACACGATGTAATTTTTAGCTAGTACTTACTCCTACTGTTTATTAGTATTGCTAATACAGATTCTGTGGTTTTGCTATGGAGCAGGAGTGCTGAGAAGAACAAGAGGGACTCCTTGGAAGTGAGAAGCAAAGAATTAGAAGTCTGCCCATTTTTCCGAGACTGATCATATCTACTTTGTGGCTATCCAATCCTTTCTGCTAGCATACAATGCCAGCCTCCAGTCAGGCTTTTCATCCTTGTTCAAAGGCTTTTCCTCTCCTTTTCAGTCCCCTTTCCTGCCCCCATCCTTATTGTTCAGTCGTCGTCTTGTCTGACTGTGGTTCTGCATTTACCTTCTTCCTATTGCTCCTGCTCAATGCTTTATCCAAGCTATCTTTCTGTATTCTGGTCATTAGAATGCTCAGCTGTTTCTAGCGCTCCCCCTGTTTTGCTGCTCCAGGTTAGCTCTGTTTCACCACCAGCAGCAGCAGCTGTTTGCTATGTCTGCAGTTTTTATGTCCTTGTGAGAGTCTCTGGAATTTTTCCTCCATCTCAAGAATCTACCTCAAGACACTGATCTTGGTTCATGCCGGCCCCAAGCTTGGACTTCTGCTCTTTCTTGTCACCTTACTCACCCTTTCAAATTCCTCACACAGTGTATGTCCCGTTCCAGTCTTGTTTTTGCAAGGGTGGCAAAAGGTGCCTCTTACACAGAGGTCTTGTCATGTTTCAAGTTGAGAACATGCCAAATCTGCTATGATACCATTTTTGAGGACTTACTGTTTTCATGATTTCAAAAACTGCTTGCAACATGTATTCAGAGTTTGTTCTCCCAAGCAGCTGAGCTGTCTTAGCTGAACACCACTCTCTTCAAAAACCCACTACCAAAGCTCTTGATTAAAAAAAACAACGAACAAAAACCAGAACAAAACAGGCAAACCTTGAAACGAATGCCTTTTAGTTTTGCAGAATTATGTGCAATTGAAAACAAGGTCTTATAATCAGTAGTAGCTTGTGAGCAGTTTTAGGAAACATTGTGAGCTCCATTGATGATAAAATCTAAGAAGAAATTCTTATCTCTAAGCATATGTGTGTGTGTATGTACGCAAACACGTGATTACTTTGTGTGTATTCCTGCCAACATCTGCTTTTCAGTTCACAGTAAATGTGTAATGGCTCACCCCTCTTTCATTGAGAGGGGAGTAGTCTTCCTTACTACAGGACAGAATCATGCATGTAAGCAATTACTGTGGATTATCTGATGTAACAAATTCACTGCCTTTGGGCTTGAAAGTGACATGCTCTTGACTCCCTACCTTGCATGCTGCTTGCATGCTTAACACAAAATAAACCAAAATAAAACTCAAACAATGAATAGAGCTTTTGTCTGGTGGGTCTTATACTTGCTGCTGTGGTTTTAAGGTCCCCTTTGTGCTACAGTAAGCTCTCGCCTGAGTATTTTGCACTGCACAGGAGGGCTTGCACTGAGAAAATTAGCTGTTACAGGTTATTTCTAATGATAGTTGCAATACTAAGCTGTTACTGGTACTTCGAGACCCTAATGAAGCCTGTCCCTGAAACATAAATAATGGTTTTGTTTTCAAAATTATATGTAGTATTGTAAACTTCCTGTTGTACATTTACTTGTCAGTGGTATTTCTCCTGTGGGGATAGCACTTTAAAAACAGCTGATACATTTCAATTGGCCTTTAAATATTTTAATTCAGTAACAGTCATCATAGGATTGCAAATGACACTGCAGTAGCAATCCTGTATTTTCTGGAGTGCAATAAAATCATGAGGAGTTCAGCTTGTGTGTCATCCTGTAAAATAAAATGATGGAGTTTAGTCATCTAAGCAACTTATTTTTAACTGTGAAACTCTAGAGTCTATTTTCATTTTTGTTTGTTTGAAAGGGAGAGTAGAATATTGCATTTGTCTTAGTAGGATTATGCTGTGCAAAGCAGATGTTAAGCTCCTGTAACACACAAAGGGGGCTTTATGTTCTTTCACATCTGTCTTTGCATAAACAGCTCTATTAACTCTTTAGGGCTCATGTACAGATCTCTTTGCTTCTATTAAGAGACTGCCTTGGGAAGGACTGAGGGGGTCCTCATTTCAGGGAAAAAAACCTTAAGAACCTATCTGAAATCAAATACTGCCCTCTTTGATCGTGTGATCTGCTAAAGGAAAGAACATCCCTGTCTGTAGATGTCCAAAGAGAAAGCTTGGGACAGTTGTCATGTTTTAATGTCTTGCAGTAGTGGCTTACAAAAATTGCTTTGCTTATACAAATAGTGCAATAGTAAGTTGAAAGCATTTTCTTAAAGCCCATGTTGTAAAGCTGCTTGGCATTTCATCTTACAGGCAATACTTGAGAGGCTGTTTGCACTAGAGAGAGGTTTGAATTTTTGCATCCTGGTGCCAAAAATCCATTAATGAAACTTCTTCATACCAAATTGATACATGTATTTTCTTTTTTGTTGAAACTGAGAAGTATCACTTTGTAGGAAAAACAGCACAATATGCTCTGTTGTACTTTTCCTACTAAGATACCACCACTAGCTTAAATTTGAAAGCTCTTTTCAACCATTTAGTCTCTAATGAAGCTTTGTCCCTTTTTTGATCCTGATTTAGCTTGGCAGTAGAATGTGAATGCTTAGAAATGTCTCTTGAGTGCATGTGTGAACTACCAGTTACTGTGTGCAGTGTTAACTCACCTTTTAATGAATTGCATCTTAAATCTAGCATCTAAACTATCTGTGCTGTGGATTTCATGCAGTGTAGTGTAATGGCATTACTAGGGCAGGAAGGGTGGAGAAGGAGTATGGTGATGCTGAGGGTGGCTTTGAACACTTGGAGAACCTCAGCACAGAGTGAAGCATTGCCATCTGCAAAACATTGTCCTGAATGAGCGCTACAGACTTGAAAGGTAACATCTGGCCGTGCTAGTATCCATAGAAGGGTTTCAGTACTGATTTTGGTAGGAATAGGCTTCTGTCCTTTCTGGGTTCCAGGAAGTTGATGCTTTGCTACATGAAATTTGCATCAGTTGAATTAAATCGGTTTGGTTTCACTACAGTGAGTGTTTGCAGAGACACTGGTAGTTTTTTGTCTAGTGCTTATCACCTGTCCTGGAAAGACATACCCTGATGAATTTTAAATTCGCACTCAGCACTTTTTCATATGAAGACAAAAGAGAGGGATAATAGTTTAGCTTCCTTCTTTGTTATTTGACATTGTGTAGCCCACCACAGCAGATCAGTTGATCAGTACTTTATAGCAGAAATGTTGCCCTAGCCTTTCCCCCATTGCCTTGTCATGGGGTACTGGCCTCTCCTGTAGGACCTCTGGACCCCACAGTGGTTGGGTATCCACTCTGTTTAATTTCTTGAAAGACCTGCACTGCAAGGGAACCTAGCTTTGCTGCAGGCAGCTCCTGCTTATGTGAGAACGAGCTCAGAGCTGTCAGGTAGCATTGCTTGGATGTGCTGTTGGTTTAATTTATGATTTATCTAGTAATAATCTACTTGTATAATAGTTCATTGCTGTACCTGAGAGCTGAGACAGCCTGGGGCCTGGTGGGGGGTAAGATTGTTTGTCTTCTGTTGCTGTCTAATGGGATGTGACTGTATGCTGGTAAACTGAAGGAAAATTTGCTACATTTAAGCCTCCTATCAGTATCAAAGCAGCCCTGTAAATTGCTGCAGATCGTAGGGTTAGTAGAAATGTTTCTGCAGTGCTTAAGTTCTTAGTCTGGATTTAAATATTCCTCTGAAATTTTGGAGACTAAGGTTTATTGAGAATAACCCTTATCCACAAAACCCAGGAGGTAAAATGAACTACTGCAGTCTTGCTACTCAAAGCAAACAAAATGTAAATAGTCAAAGGTAATGCAAGAAGGATCGATGGCAGAAAATAACCTGGTATTTTACAGCATAAAATAGTATCAGCATTCTTGTACACTGCAAAACCTTTGGTGTCCTCATGGACTTGTTTCTGCGTGGTACACAATGAAATTCCACTTGTCTGAATCATTTGAGTAAGATTTTTCGGAAAGTTTTATCCTTCTCAGTTTTAAGTCCACTTACAGTGACCAAATGTTTAAACAGAGGCAAGCTGAATGAATGTGCTCTTTGAGAAAAGATAACAAAGTCCGTAACTGAGAAGCTTTGCTGCTCTTTGGGCAAGCATAGTTGGTTTAACTTGATATATGTTTATGAATCCCCAAACTAACTGTACTTATACTTAAGTCACTCTAAACAAATAAAACTTGTGCATTTTAGGAGCCTGGCATGGGTTTCAAGAGGCTGGCATGCATTTTCTTTACATGATCACAGGAGTGGCTTGCTTAACCTTTTAATTGGCAGGAAGAAAACTCTCTTCATGGCCTGAGCCACAGTCATCTCTGAATAATGTAAACAGTGATGACCTAAACTTGATCTTTTAGACGAGGGGCTCACTTTTCTTGGTAGCTGCATTATAAAGACAAGCTAATGCTCAGGGGTCAGCGAGGGGCTTTTGTACATTCAAGCACAATAAAGCTACAAAGTGTTTCCTGCTGTTTAGCTAATTAATGCAGGGTACCACTCTGTAGGAGTTGGCAGTGGTTTTGTTGCCTGTCACAGCTATTGTACTGCCTCCAGAAGGCATGTGGTAAGGGAATGAATTCTGTGTCTTGATCTGCATATTGCAGGAAGAAAAAAAATCTTAGGGAAGTTATGGATTTTGCTCAGTGAGAAGGGAAAAGATGTGGTACTAAGGTCAAAGGATATTTCTCAGAGTTGTAAATAACAAAAACAGATCGATGCATGTGATGTGATACTGTCAAACCAGAATGATCTATGTGTGTCCTTAAATTGCCCTCCCTCCTGATAGTGGAGGGCAAATCTGAAAAGGAAAGATTGACAGCCTTTCTCTAATAGTCTTTTCCCTTAAATTGTGTTTTATGATGTACTGTGAAGAATTTTGTTCGAGACTCTAAAAGCACATATAACTTTCTCACATCTTGTATTTTCTCATGAAAATCTATTGCAAGACAGTGAGTTCCTTTTTGGTAGTTAATGTAGCAAAATATACAAAGGAATTTAGAGCCTGCTCTGATTCTGTATTCTGGTCAGGTACAAGCAAATTGTAAAAAGAAAATTTAAGGTGTCATAGTGAACAGCATGTATTGCATACTTGAGCAGTAAAGGAGCTAAATCATCTTAATTCTTGTTAGAACCTAGCTGGGTACTGCTGCCTGTGGCTGCCTGCTTTCTCAGCAAGTTTTTAAGTGGATTATTAACTAAGTGTAAGGCTGTTTGCAGCATCTTAAGTTTGACAGACATGTGATAGTGCAGGGGGGAGGGTAGGGGAAAGGGTGGTTGCTTTCATACAGAAGCTTCTCATAGGTGAATATCTTCTAAACTATATCTTGTAGTCTTGTTCCAGATTAAAAATAAATAAAGCAAATGGTATGAGTTTCATCCCAGACAATACTCGTGTGTTTTTGTTTTCTTGGTTGGTTGGTTTGATTTTGGTTTTGTTTTTTCCCCAGAACTGCTTGATAAAACATGATGAAACCGGATACTCAGCAATAGTGGGAGACTTTGGTTTAGCAGAGAAAATTCCTGATCATAGGTACGTGAACTCATCCAAATACAGCGAGAGTTGCAGTGCAGTAGGAGGTCAGAAGCTCTAATGAGCCAGATCCCTGAGGCTGTTATTGCATTCTAACACAAAATTTGCAAAATATATCCTCAGTGTTCAGTCTAGAACTGCAAGCTGGATGAGCAAAATGTTCCAGCTTTAATTACTGTCCATTTAGATAGGCTTGGTGGTGACATTTGTTCTTCAAAAATGCTCCATTGAGTAGAGGATTTACTCCAGCTTTTCAGTAGATCTTCTACACAAGTACTTGGGAACAACAAGTAAATATAAAAACACTGTCCAGCATTCTGGATTGGTAAGATTTTGTAATAAGTATTCTCTCATGATTCCAAACAACTTTAATTAGCTTCTTTCAATTTTCATACACAATATTCAGTGGTATTACAGTCTTATTCTCTTTAACTTCTGGGTTAGTTGCTAAGATCCAGGTTTATAACAGAGATTAAAATTGCTGTCTAAGAGTAGATCACCATTTTGTTCTCCCTAGGATGACTGAAGCTTGCTTTCCTTTCACGTTCTCCTTCTGCTATTGAATGTTTCAGTGACTCCAGTAGGAAAACAGTGTAAAATACAGCATGTTATAGAAAACACTTGTATTGACCTCCCTCTAGTGAAAGTTTCTGCAGATACCTGGAGTTATGGAGAGTTAGTAGCAGTGTCTGTGTATTTAATTAACTGTTCTTCTCTCTCCCCACACTCCTCCTCCCTTTCCCTTCATCTATCCCTTGTCTGTACAGTGAGAAGCTACCAGTGGTGGGTTCACCCTTCTGGATGGCACCAGAAGTTCTCAGAGATGAACCTTACAATGAAAAAGTAGGTACATGATATAAATGGATTTTAGTTGTCAGATATTTATCTTCAATACCTGTATACAAGGAGATATAGAATTTCCCTAATATTAAAATTGTTGTTTTCATTTGTGATGTTTCTGTACTCAGTAGGTCATTCAGACTATGGGAGAGTGTGAGTTGAATAGCTAATACTTTTAATTCATAGTATGGATTCTTATATGGTATGGATTACCTTTAGTATAATTCACTGTTGTGGTATTGGTATTCTGAAACAGCCTACACACAGAAATGTGGTAATGGCTCGTTGACCTGACGCAGTTTAATCAAGTCTCATGAGAAATGTAGTGAGGTTGCTTCCTTGACAATACATAGTGAAATCTGGGTAGAAGTAAAAGGTCTATATGTAAACTTCTACAATTATTTTAAGTAAAAAAATAAAAATCAAGGTAAAATAGCTAGACAAAAATGTTCTCCAGTGGAATTACCAAGTTTTCATGGTTTTAGCATTGGAAAGTGTTTCAGAGGAGGCTCAGATCACACTGGATTTTAGAAATAGTGTTTTCAATCAAGCTCTCCTTTAAATGGGATTTTCTCTCCCATGTGTAACATGGTCTACTTCAGCCCTGCAAGTGTAGCTTTTTTGTGATAAAGCCCACATCCTGTACCTTTTTATAGCTAGTAGTCAATCTGTTTAATTGGTGGTACTTTTAACTTGCAGGAAAGCAGTAGCTACCTCAATAATGAATGTAATAATTATCATTTCAAAGCTTTTTAAGAGTTCAAATTGACCTAAATTAATAATAGAATACCCAAATCTATGGTGCCACATTCTTCACTAACCTTAGGCTGTGGAAGACTAAAGAGGAAGCAGATCTTGTACCTCATCAGCATGAAAGGTGCCATGTAAGCCCACCTGAAATATAAGGGATGAGGGATGCTGGCTTGTGCTCTGTAGACTTGTATTCAGTGGTTTCCTAAATTTTATTATTATATGATAAATTCAGGTGGGTGGAAATCTGAGGAACTGTGCAGCTCCCGGGGTAGTCAGATATGTAAGTGCTAAGCATCATGGAAATTCAATTGAAATTGATGCTGGTATACAGTGTTACTAGCTATTTCAAGCTTTGCAAAAGGCACTGTTTTCTCTAGAGGTACTGAACTGTGAGAAGAGAAAAATGTAATTTTTCTTAAAAACAGCATTAATGTTCTGGATAAACTGTGATCATGTTATATTCTAAACCTGTCTTTCTAACTACATTGACATAAACATAAATGTCATGTTTTGGCTATGTTTTTAATTACTCCCTTCTGTAAGACATTAAATGCAAAATGCAACTTCACCTTTCTTTATGCAAGGAAGGATTTTTTATTATTATCATTATTATTTCACACTGCTGAATTAAGACTGCTTTGGTGGTGTTTTCTTTTTTTCTTGAAAGAGGTTCAAAGTTACTATTGCTTTTTGTGCAACAAGAATGCTTTACTGTGAGTATGTGTTCCTTCACATGGGAAATGTTAGCTATAATGTAGTTGGTTAGTGTTGTAAGGCTGTGGTGTTGGTTTAGTTGTTTCATGATAACCATTTGGGGTAAGGAAAGACTCAGTTGCAGATAAGAACACTGAGTATTCATAGCTGAACTGTGCAGCAATTTTTTTTTTTTTTCTCTCAGGCGGATGTGTTCTCCTACGGTATAATTCTGTGTGAAATTATAGCAAGAATACAGGCAGATCCAGACTATCTCCCTCGCACAGAGGTAAGTGGTTATGTTTATAACATTGGTGGGAGGTGGTGAGTATGCCGTGATAATGGCTGGCCTTTAGAACATCTGGCACTGCTACCAAAGACTGGATGAATAGGTATTACATTAAAAATAGCCTGTAAAAGGCTTTTGTTCTTTTGTGCTGTTATTGTAAGAAGCCCACTGAAGGCACTTTTACAGAGACTTTGTCCAGCTGCAGTCCTCATTGGGAGATCCTTTCTGCCCCTAGCAGGCAGAACATTGAGACCATTGCAGTGACCTTCATTTTGAAGAGTGATAGTTCATGTAGACTTCTTGCCAGATTCAAATCAGAGCACTTCAGGCACACTGCATCCTTGAAGCAGCCACTCCTCATGGAAGGGGCAGGAGCTATGATAGCAGTGGCTAAAACAAGCTTACTCATATTTTTGCATAGACTGTTCTAAGCACTGTGGTTCTGACCTAAAACAGACTAATCAGACAAGATCCTTCTTTTTTGCTTTGATTGCCTTGCAGTTGAGTCCCATCTGCAGGGCAGATTTCGGACATCTATGGGGGTGGTCTTCCAAACTGTCACTCTTCAGTTCTGAAAGTGCAAAATTGCATAGGTCCTGAACTACAGTAGATAACAGATCCTTTTGTTTTTCTGCTCTTCTGTTTTTATAGAAGTGCATTTAAGGAACTGGATAATTTGTATTACCAGTCTACCATCCACTGAAAAAAACCAACCATTTTAATTGATAAATTTTCATCATAGCGGAGCCTCTAGTTTTATAGCAGTCTGTTAATTTACACTGTGAAAGTCACCATGGTGACATATTACTTCCAGATCCGCATGGGGCAACATTTCAAGTGCAATGGATTGCTATTGAGTCTAGGAAGAAGAATGAGCTTTGAAGTTAGCTCATTCTCTTACAGGTATCTTGTATCAAGTAATTCCCATTGGGAATGCAGCAGTTCAGATTGTGCATGAAGTTTTCTCAAACTCCTCTGTATCTGGCTGCTGAGAGATGGTGTTCATGGTTATTTCTGATAATTCCATGTAGGAACCCTCTGAAAAGAAGATGCTTTGGGCTAGACAGCAATCCTCACTTATCTCTGTGCTGTGTTTTTGTTTGTACAGAATTTTGGATTAGATTATGATGCCTTCCAGCACATGGTGGGAGACTGTCCCCCTGACTTCCTCCAGCTGGCCTTCAACTGCTGTAATGTGAGTATCTTGCTTGAAGGAAAGAGGCCTAAACTGGAGTTCTCTAATCCCTCTGGATTTTGTAGAGTTTAAAGCATTTTACAGAAGAGACTTGATTGAAGAGCCTACTTATAAATGCAGTATACATTCTGATAAAAACTGCAAGGGACTTTCTGTGTTAGAACCCTTCCCTATCCCTTGTAAAAAGGTCTATCTTTTGTTTTTGCAATTCTGTGTTCTGTCATGCCAAACAAACAGGTCTGGCACACTGAACAGCTTCTTGCAGGCTGCTTGGGCTGATCATAACCAGTTGTATGCTATTGACACTGGCTGGCCCTCAGGCAGACAAAATCCAGCTGTTACCGTGTACAGAACTTACTGAGCTGTGAAGGAAGAAATTCTGAGTTGTTCTCACAAACAAATCAAGAGCAGGCACTAAACTGCTATAAAGTTTCTATATGCTGCCTTTTGGAAAGGCAAATGGTATCACTAAGGCTATAGGCAATGCACTGTATGAAATGATTTTTCTAACAATTATTCAAGTAAAATTGTGATAGTGCTGGATGCCTTCATGTCTTCTCGATGTTAAAATTCCAGGGAAGCAGATCTCTTTTATGAGTTATCCAATAACAAAGGTGGCTAGTAATTTTGTATAGTAAACTGGTTTATGTGATTCAGTTGAAGTTGGGAGTGTCCAGTTTGCTCAACTGAAGTGGAAGCAACACAAAACTTTGCCCAGGACGACACAACCAGGCCACACTGGAGCCAATACTAGCATTGTGTCCAAGTGAATGTTCGCAAGAAAAGTCTCATCTCTCCTTGCTCTTGATGCTTATTTTTTTCCCCAAGTTCTCTCATTACTTTGTGTTAGTACAAATGCACATGCTCAAGGGGAGAGTGGTATAAAGGTGAGGCTGTGAGCAGGTGGAGTGACTACTGCTCTTGACACAAGATAGCATAAACTCTGGACAAGCTACTTCACTCCTCTGATTTCCCCTTTGTACAGCAGAGCTTGCTTTGCCAGGACAGTGGTATGTCCGACTCACGTTTATGAAGTGTTTTGACTACATAACCACTAAAGGGTTTGGCTAGAGGTAGGATTTGACTTTGGAATTCTCAGCTCACACCTGTAGACTCCAGAAATCATACTGTATCCAAACACATCATGCATGATTCAAACCAATTTTTCAGCACAGGTGAAATTCAGAGTAAACTATTCACAAAGAAAGGGGAAGTGACTGGTCTTACATTCTCATGTAAGAAAAAGGATTTTCTTACTGATTATCATCAAATGCGGCTTTCTGTATAATAAAGGTCCTTTCCCTGAAATGAAAGTGGAAATTGTTGTCCTGTGATCGAGCCATTAATACACTGATTTCAGTGTGGGCCATGCTGTAATTCACTTAACGCTTACCTATAGTAGAAGAAAAAAAGGTAGTGAACAGATAAGGCTTTCTTATATCTTCCTGAGCACGCTGTGCTTCATTAGTAGGTGATCTGTATCAAAATTTACTCTTTGACATGGATGTTTATACAGATTTTTTTTTTAATAGGTCAACAATGTAAACTAGCTCAGCTGGCTAGCTGAAGCTGTGCGAAGCCTTATGGTTTTCTACAGCCAGGAAACATGCTTTAGAGCCACCTGAGAAACCAGTAAAATCTGACATGTATAAATACTGGATTATTTTTTTTAAATTTACTGTTATAAAGTGGTTTTTTTTTTAAATAAGTATGTGAAAAGAATTCCAAAATATAAGGCTCCCCAACAACTATAAGCCTACTTGTATGAATACTTATAAACCTAGTCGTGTATGATCATGCAAAAAGCTTACCAGCATGAGCTGAGCTGTGGGCACTGCTGCCTTGAGGAAGAACCCTCTATTACATTTAAGTAGATTCTGAACTGCTCAGAGATGGAAGAGGCAACTGTTGCTTCGGGTCACTTTTCCATTGCTGCTCTTGTCCTGGATCTTACCTAGTACAAATTAAAGTAGTCAGAGAGATCTTCTTCCTGTGGCCTGCAACAGCTTCCTAAGCTTCCTGAATTAGTAAGTTTGTCAGAGTGCAAAATGTGTACTTTGGTGTTGCCCCTGTCCTACTTGCATTGAAACAGGGAAAGCAGAAAAATATGTTTTGCTATGCCAGGAAATTCCAGCTGCTGCATTAGAACAACTTGAGCAATTCAAGTGTGAATTGTTTGTTTTCTATTACTCTGCATATTCATTTTTAGCCCCTTTACCCTGTGTTGCTAGAAGGTGTTCTGGCATTGCTGATCATACCAGATATCTTCAGATGGATCTATACCATAGGAGTTGCAAGGCAGCCTGAGGGAGGTCTTTGGGGTTTGCTGTGTTCAAAGCACTGCTGGTCCTTTTGTACTGATGGTGAGATCTGTCTGGGCTTGTCTGCTCTGAAAAAGCCTCTAGAGTGCTGGAAACAGGAATCAGGTCAAGCAGAATCTTTTCTAATAGTGTAATGAGGTGAACTTTCAGCTGCTGAATTAGACATTGCTACCTACAGTAGTTAAACCTGTAACATATATACAGGGTCAGTGTTCAAAATGATGAAATGCCTTCAAAGTTACTACTTAAACTGCTTTCCCTCTAGCACAATGTTAGAATTGGGCTTTGTTTAGAGATCCATTCCTACTAGTGTAAATAAATGCATACATACTGATAAATACAAACAATGCATACTGATGACTGGAGGGGAATATTTTACTTGAGTGAAAACGGATTTTTTTCCTATTGTATTACTTTGTCAAATTATATAACTGATCTTGCTTCCTCAAAAGACAGACCAGTAGTAAGTAGCCAGTAAGTAAGTAAGTAAGTAGACCAGTACTTACTTGGTAGTAAGGCTAGTTAACAGATGGAAAGATAACAACATTTTAAACTTTACAATCAGCAGTGCCATTTTAAGTGGGTTTTAATTAAAGCCACAAGGAGATGATGCAAGAACTACAAACTTTTAAAGAATGACATAGCCAAGTTGCTCTGTTTAATCCTTATTGCTGTAGGCATATTATGGAATAACGTTGATATGTCATCTCTGGCTGGTAATTGGAGTCCAGAAAGAAATTCTCAAGCTATGAAAGCTGTTTCACACAAGCAAACAAACAAAATCCTCTTGCAAGCCCTAAATCTAACAGCGTCCCACCTTTTCAATTTAAAATGTGCCTTCTTAATAGAATGTTTGCAACTTAATTAAATGTGAGAGGTATAATAGACATGAACTAGGACAGAATACTGCTTTCCCCCTTGCTTTACTTAGGTTTTTTCCAATGACAGCACACTTCTTAAAATGGACTTGAATTTTTTCAGTTCCTTCATATTGTCCTTCTGTCTGTCCACTGTGTAAGTAGAATAGCATGGACAAACTCATTTAATTTGTTTGATTTGTGTGCATTCACAGATGGATCCAAAGTTGCGTCCTTCATTTGCTGATATTGTCAAAACACTGGAGGAGATTTTAAACCGACTGAGAAATGAGGACTCGGAGAGAAAGTTTTTGAACCTTGACAATAGTGAAAGAAAACCCAAAGGTAAGTGTCTTGTGTTGCACAAGCATTGCTGCAGGCTAATAGCAAAGGATACGATGCTTCATATTTTGAAGACTGGGATTATTTGCAGCTTATGAAAGATTGTACTCAAAGCCCAAAAATGATTCTGCAACAATGTTATACACTTTGCATTGCAGAGTGTCCTTGGGGAAAAAAACAGCTAACTGTAAAGTGCCTCAAAAGATTCTGCCCACAAGCTCATGAGGGGAAGTTTACAATTCATTTGGGAATGATTTTGAAAGCTCATAATAATATATGAAAATCCATCAACTTTTGTTTTGTCCCTGCCATACCTAGTTTATATAGATAATTTCTTTGGTGTATGTAACATATAACACTTAGAAGCTTCTTAAATTCCTTCAGGAAGAAGAGCAGAGAAGACGCAAGAGTATTATAAAGTACCTAGAAATACTGTGAAAGACTGGGGAAAAGATGAATCCCAGATCTGCTTGGGAATGCTGGCCTTGAAGGACTTTCTCTAAAGCCGTCTAGTGCCATCTGGTGTGGGAAGCAAACTGCAAGCAGTTCTTGTAGGCTGGGGCATATTCCGACTTGGGTATCTTTTTATGTTAGGAGACTTCTGGCATCGGAAACTTGGAGTACAGTAAAAATAGTTTATTGTATTGTGTATATATAAATAAACAATATATATATATACACACAAGTATCTATCTGTAGTATGGTTATAGATTGAAATAATTTCTTTATTTCAAACCACATGGAGTGCAGTGCATGCATGTGGTAATTGTCCCAAACCTGGAAAGCATCTGAAAGAGGTGTCAGTTAAAAAGGAAGGTTCTTTATTTGGGTTTTGTTTTTGTGTTTTTGTTTCATTTTGTTTTCATTTTCTTGGTATTCACCCTTTGGAGTCCATGTCAGAATTGCATATTCTTGGAGAAGTGTTACATGCTGTTCTTTGACTTGCATAGCCCTTCCTCAGTAGAGTGACTACAGTCTAAACTGGGACAGTATTTAAAGGGAAAAGTGGAAATCATATGTGCTTTTTCTGCAAACGATAATCAAAAGGAGATATCACTTCTTTATATCCATTTGTAATTGCTCTACCTCAGCTCATCTGAGGCGCCTTGAGAGCCAGTGGCAGATGCATGTTGCAAACACTCAAGGAGTTAGCATCTTTTCCTAAACAACTACAGTTTTTCCATCCAATTCATGTGTGCACAAATAAATACACACATGCATATGTATACCTTTTAAACTCCTTTTCGTTAGGGTCAAACTCTCATATATCCCTACTTTTAGTATTGAATAATGTACTGAATGAAGACTGAGATGGAATGATTTAAACTCTTCATCATATCAGGAAGAGCATTCATTTTCATCTTAGGCTTACCCATCAGAGTCAAAAAGTCTCAATTACTGTAGCAACTGTGATTTGTACTTATGGCCAGTATCATCAACAAATCTTTGGCGACTTCTGCTGGAAGCCAGGATGATAAATCTAGAAACATGCAAATTGTTCTCCAAGACCACCCTGTGCCATCTCTGCTGTGTCAGTGTACTGGCAGTGAGGAGGTTTGAAAGGGCCCTAAAATGCAGAGTCTGTATAGAAGAGGGAAAGACTTCCTCATTCCAATTTCATCCAAATTTTTATGCAGTTTCCTTTGTTTTGATTTTTCTGAAGACAGTATTGCCTTGCCAAATTATCATCCCCCATAAAGCGGGTGGCAAATTTGTTCATAAAATGATATAAAAGCAGTCCGGTTTCAGTGTCTAGGGAAGTAAAATGACATGAACTGAATTTGCATTTCCTCAAGTCTTCTTCAAGATGACTTTTAATTAGAGGCATGAGTAGAGAGGAGTTTTTAAAATGTAGTTTTGACTGCCTTACATTTAAAAACTGCTCTGGACAGAGCTTCTAAATCTCCACATTTGAAACAAATAATACATTGAGGAGAAGAGAAAGATGTACTCGTGTTTGTGCAGGAAGTTGTAAGGAATGAGCAGACATATGCTTATGGAAGATTCTTTGGAACATCAGAAAAGCAGCTTTTTCTTTACAGTTTCATGAAGGCTCTGTTAGTAAGCAGGCGTGCAAGTATATCGATCCTTTAAGCTAAGAGTATCTCTCTTCTTCTACTCAGGGTCAATTGAAAAAGGACCAGGAGTAAAACGTTTGAGTTCCCTGGATGATAAGATCCCACCCAAGTCACCCCGTCCACGTCGGAATATCTGGTTGTCACGCAGCCAATCGGATATTTTCTCCCGCAAGCCTTCCAGGAAGATAAATGTGCACGACCCTTACTATACGCCAAACAAAGGGTTAGGCCGGAAAGTTAATCCCTTCAGTGCCCGGGAGGACCTCAAGGGAGGGAAGATCAAATTCTTTGACATGCCAAGCAAATCTGTGATTTCCCTTGTGTTTGACTTGCATTCTCCAGAGACAGGTGGAGGCCTGAAAGCCAGCCAGTCCCAGTTCCGGCAGATGTATAGCACAGACTGGCAAGAATGTTCCCTTTTTCCTGGGAGGAGATGCAGATCACTTCCGCTGTCTCCTGAATTGCCGCACAAAGAATATGGTCTCTTTGGGGGACTGTCTTCAACTGTCAGCAGGTGTGACCCAATCCAGCTAAGTGCAGAGATTCGGCAAAAACTCCTGAGTAGCAGTAAATATGGTGTGTCAGAGATTCCTCCCTTTCAAGCCAAGCCTCACAGGCCAGAATTTCTTCCTGTACCAGGACAAGAGGAGGATATGGACTGCTCAGATGGGCCAGTGGCCCAGGAGGAAAACGGGGTTTGTCCTGTTGAGAACACATGTGGAGATCCAGCATGTAATCAACTATTAGTGCTGGCCCAGCCTGAGCCATTATCTTACAAAAAGCTCCCGGCTGAGAATTCAGTGAACTCTGAGGGACATGGCTCCTCACAAGTGATTGCAGGTTGTCTCCCTTCTGAAGAGATGGAGGTAGAAGATGACCTACTGAAAAATACTCTTCTAGAGTCTACAAAGCCTCTGTTCAGTGTTAGTCCTTCCACTGAGCTGAAGAGAGAGGCATGGCCCTTCAGGGACCAGGATGGGGACAGTCCTGCCCCATTGCCTCAGACCTCCTCCAACATCTCAGCAAGTGGCAGCACTCAGTCAACTTGTGACTTATGAAAAGAGGGCTCAGACTGAACGTGTCCTTGAGGGAACATTTGTTCCCAGTTGCTTAAACTTTGTTTTTCTGTAGTGCTGGGCTTCACATTTGAAAGAGACTCAGCAGATGGTAGAACCTGGCTGTCGAAAAGATAGCTGCAGACAGCATCTAGAGAGACTGATTCTTTTAAGTTGATTTCAAACTGTGCTTATTCCCTTTTCTGATTTGCATTAGGAGGGGGAATTGCTCCAGCCAGAATGGCCATGTGGGCCCCACAGTCCTTCCAAGAGGCAGCAGCCAGAGCAGGCACTGTGTGAATAGTTTGACCTGGTTTCTAGCATGGAGCATTTCAAGGCCTTAAGCTCCACGTTAGGTAGAAAGAGTGACCTTTAGGTTTTCCCTTTTCTCTGACTGACCACCTGCTCTAAACCATGGCAGATTTTGCACTAACATTCTGCAGCAGTGCATGTGAGTCAGAGCCTCTATTGCAGAACAGGCACAGAAATCTTTCAGAGCTTTGTTGAGCAGACAGGAATGCTCTGTGGTCCCAGAGCTGCTATGAACACTGTTGCAGCATCAAACAAGCTCTTCTTTCAAAAGCAGCAAAACCAAAACCCCTCGTGCTGGTCACAATCTGCAGGCTGAGTCACACGACTAGTACTTTGCGATTGACAAGAATCTGTTCTTTGGTGCTTGAGTTTCCTTTGGGATTTGGTAATGATGTGTAATACATTAGTGCAGGGAAGAAGATGGAGTAGGCACTGCTGTCATCCTTGCTCAGTTCTTCATGTACCTCAACCCAAATGTGGAGGAAGATTTGCCCAGGGCACAAGAGGAGAGCTGTTCATTTCTGAGCTTCTGGAGAAACTGCCAGTGAAAGTACCAGTTGTACTGAGCTTTTAGGGTGGTGTTGGCTCTTATCTCTGAAGAGCTGAATGGACATCATGATCTGTTTCTGCAGAATAGTTTATTAAATACAGTATCTACATCACAGTTGACTATTACTACTAAGCTAGAAAGGTCACATTCACCTCTCTGTCTGGTACGATATCCCATCTCATTGACATCACTGCGTCAATGATGACTCCTTATTTAAACTACACTGCTTGATAGAGGACAGGAATCCCCTGCTCAGGGGAAGCTGCCAGCAGTGTTGCAGCCTCACAAGTGCTCATGGAGAAGATAGACAGGACTCAAAGACAGTCTTTGAATTGTCAAACTGAAGAAAATTAGCTTGTCCCAAATTAACTTCTTTTTCTGCTAGAGAAGGAAGCTCTTGTCTTCATTGGCTTCTCCTATCACTGAAGTGTATGAGCTTTTTCTTTTTGTTTTCCCTCCACCAGCAGCAAGTACATGCGAGAAACACAGCAGCATAAGCTTTAACACTGCTTGCTGGAACCAGCATCAGCTCTGGGATGCAATGTATGGGAGAGCTTGTTCTGGGATGACGTTTGTGCACCATCCTGCCCTTTTCCACTATCATCCTGACAACAGGGGATTTTTTTTTTTATTTTATTTTGTTTTTAACTTATATTATCATTCCTAACTGAGGCACGCATTGCATGCCTGCTGAGCAGATGGTGATGCAGTGGAGTCCAGAATTTTACCCAGGTGGCCTGTTACACTCTCTTCCTGCTGTCTTCTAAGGATTGAAAATGTAAGCTAGTCTCTGATGGAAGCAAGACTATTCCTACTCTTTTCCTGTATCAAAGGAAGTTTGTTGTTGGTTGAGATGCTTATCTTTCCAGAGGTATAGGTAACTATTCTTGAGTTATGACTTCCTCTTGTGAAGTATGTGTTAAACTGAGCAGCAGTTATCCCTTTGCAGTGGCTGAGAAAAATTGAATGAGAAACCCAGTGTGGCAGAGTTACTTAGCACAGTCCATGCCAGATTAAGCAGCTGTTAGCAATTTGAAAGAGAAAATGCTTATCCTTACCAAGATCACCTTCTGGCCCCACACCTCTCTGCCTCTTGAAGGTGCTGATCTGTGGAGTAGTCTGTCTTGTGTATCCTGTCTGCAGAGTGCAGAGCAGATTCTATGGCTGGCACTGTAATTTCCTTTGAGGACAGGGAAACAGCAGTACTCAATTGCCAGCTTGTTGCCTGTGTGGTGGTTTTTTGGGGTTTTTTTTAATCTTTTTATCTTTTATACAGTTGTAATCTTTTGTGAGGGAAACCATCAGCACCAGTTTCTGTTGTCACAAGATGCATTTAGGTGTATGACTTCAGACAAAGCAATAAGGAATAGTTTACTTCTGGATCATCAGGCTGCAAGTATGCTGTCCAACATCCTCCAACTGCCTGCAGCCCCACTGGAGAGCACACACACCTCTGGCTGCTCCATGGCTTGCATAAGTCCTGGCTGTCAGTACTTGACACCTCATCATGAAGCCTGTTGCCCTCTCTGACACTGCAATGACTATGCAGTCAGGCTTGGGGCACCCATCACAGTGAATTCTGTTTTCTTACACCACTGTCTCTTAAAATGTTTCCCTGTCCTGAATAACTCTCTTATAAAAAGCAGCATGGTTAAAATTCTATTTTCTTAAACATCCACTCTAAGCACAGCCAGCTGACATGCATAGGGCACATCTATCAACTTTTCTAGCTCTTTGTACTGAGGCGAAGATGTCAGAAACATCAAGGAATAGCAGCTCAGGCCCTCCCTAGGTCTGCATGGGAGAAGAGGCACGTGTATGAAACTGGGGTAAAAGGCCATTTAAAAATAGCTAAGTGCTTGCTAAAACCCAGTGTTTCCAAGGGTCTGGATGCAGTTGGCACTACATCTCATCCCTTCGGATGCGTAAAGCTGAATCTAAGTTACACCTAGTAACTACTTCTGGGTTTTCTGTCCCTCTGAGGGTACTTTTCTACAGGGGGCCATTTTCTGACAGCTACTGATGAACACGAATATGAACATGTGGTCAACAAACTTGTTTTATAGTGATGTGACAGTTTTATTGTGATTGGATTTTATCATGATTTTTGACTTACGGGAGCAGTTCTTGCTCTTTTAAAACACTTGCTACACATTGCGAGGTTCCCTGAAGAGATCAAAGATGTTTTTAATTCACTTTAAATCTATGTTGAGTTCATTGAAATATGTCTGTTATAAGCTATTTTTGTTGTGGTTGCAGGTTTATAAAATGCAACTAAGAGGATGCATGTGAATTGCTGCCCCTCAGAAGCAGTCCAGACAAGGGGCTATTAGAAGACTTGTTGGAGAGGAATTGGTGTAGTATGTGTAACAGAACATTGGTATTTTTGCCAGTACAACTAAAGACACTTGAATAATTCCTGTTTGCACTTAATGCTATTGTTTATATTGCATGTCACTACATTTCTATGCAAAACAAATAACCTTTTTTTTGGGAGGAGGGGCAGCCAGATATTTGATTAAGTATAAAGATCTTTGCGAGATGATCTATTTTCGTATTTATGAAGGAGTTTTACGTCTTAATATTTTGCAGTCTGTAAATAGCTCAACTTGTAATTAAAGGCTTAGGAAGAAGTTTGTAGCCTGTGTATAATAGTAAGTTAACACTGCCAGACAAAAAAATCTTTGCAAACAACTTTTCTAATATTGTGGATATTTATGAATATGTAAAGAAAGCACGTCTTGTTTTTATGTTGATTGACCTTCTGACTTTTTTTGAACTATAGAAATGGTGTATGTTTTATTGGAACTGCAATAAGAAATAACCAAAGATGAATCCAGTTAAATATTTTCATAATTTTTTCTTGGTCAGGTTTTGTAAAATTTCCCAACTTGCTTTCAAAATAAAAATAAAATCAAGGTCTGAGTCTTGTGATTAAGAGGGCAACTCCAGGTTAGAAAAGCTAGCTCAAATGCTTAAACTATGGATGACATTAATACTTGGCTTGAAATCATATTCACTATTACTCAGTGCTGAATTATGAACAGGGAGAACTGTCATCCTTACTCAGTGTTATTTTTTGTCCTGTGTTACACTATTAAATCTATGAGACTCAAGGACTTTTCTGTTCTGCCTTACGGTGTTCTGAAGAATAGGCAGAGGCTTGTGACCTACAAGACAAGATGGCTTTTGATGGCACTCAGCCTGGGGGAAGCCTGCCAGCGTGGCTGCTCTGTTCTAGCCCCACACAACAGCTTCAGCAGCACAGGAAGCAGTGCAGTTTAAGGTCCCACTGCTATCTTCCTGCTATGGCTTGGTTCTGCACCAGAATCAGTTGACCCATTTGGGAGAAGTCCTCTCCCTCCACTCTCTCCTGCAGGAGCAAAAGTCTCATTTATGTATGCTGTAACCAAGATTAAGGTGAAGGACAACTATGAAGCTCTCCCAGCTGTGTGTTCTGAACCAACCATGGTCAGCTTTTTTTTTTTTCCCTAAAAACACTTTTTTCCTTCCTGACTCTTGGAAAGATAGGACATAATTATGAGGGTTAGAGGGAGTTACTTTACCAGCAGTGACTGAAAGCAGTAACACTTGACTGAACATTCATAAAAATGCATGCTTTGCCTGAAGAGCTACCCTGCTTTCATCTGCTGTTTGGCAGAAGCAGCATGTTTCCTTCCAAGTGACTGTAGCATTTTCTGTCAAGCTCTATGTTCCTATCAAACTGTACAGGGTAACAACTTGGAGCATTCAGGTGTGGGTTTCTAGGAAAACACTGACCTTTAGCACGTGGTCTTTTTGAAAAGGTCTAGCCCACCCTAAACTACTAGGTTAAGTGGCAGCATTCAGTAAAGCTGTAGGTGCAGTAACGATAAAGACAAGTTCTGAGAGGAGACTGGGGATCTACCATGCTAAGAAGTTTAAGTGGGAAGCTCTTGGCCTCTGTCTCCTCTTGTTATCAAGCTGAAACGCTCTTTAGCATAGGCCTCAGTTCTTGCATAAGATAATGTAGCTAGCATATGGGCCTTCCAGAAAGGGAACCTTAGGTTGTGTTTTCAAAACCTCTGTTGAATGCAGAGCACTAAACTGAAACTTGCAGCCCTGGGTGCAGTAGAGGTGCACTTCTCCCTCTTCTCCAACATCACTCCTGCCTTCACAGCCCAGCATGCCACTAAGGAATAACAGGGGGAATTCCAGTTGAGAGCAGTTTAATTGGTCAAAAGTTAAAACAAGAGTAAGAAACATGCTCTCCTGGTCAGTTCTTGATGGAACAAAGAACTTCAAAACTTGAGAGGGAAAAAATCCCCATTCACTGAGGAGTCCTCTAGCTCTATCCACTGGCCCAGGCCAATTTCATCTTCTGGCTGTGAGCTTTGGATGATTTAGAAAACAAGCTCTTGGCTATTTGAAGTGGCACTGATTTCCCACTGAGGTACAGTTTATTGTGGCAGTCAGGCAACCAGGGCTCTGCACCACTGTCTGTGTTGTTTCCTTTCTTGAGCATCCAGACGTAAGCCATGATATAGCCAGTCATAAATGCATCAAAGCCAGCTCGATGTGTGCCTCCCTGGGAAGGTGGACCATGGGTTTCCTTTCCCTTTTCTGCAGCACATGCTCCTTCAGTCTCAGGGATGTCTGGGTGATTAACTGAGCCCAGCACAGGAGGAACCTCTGACTTCCCTTCCACTTGGTCACTGTCAGAGACATTTCCCTTAGCAGAAGGACTCCCAGCAGCTGCTACCTGGGCAGCAGTTCCTTCAGCACACCCAAGATCCTCTTCCTGTTGTGCACTGGTGTCTGAGCAGACCTCTGGTTCCATGTCCGTGTAGTTCTCCTCCAGTGCCATGCCCTCTCTGTTGGGTGTGATCTCTGCCAGCTCCATAGCAGCTGCAGGCTCATAGCAGCTCTGTTTTAGTGGTGGTCCCTCCTCCCCATTCTGAGCTAGCTCTGTTTCTTTCCCTGAGCTTTTGTTCTTCCGGCGTTTCCATTTGTGTTTCCGTTTCTTCCTCTTCTCTTCCCAAAGCTTGTCATCCTCATCAATTATGAGATCAATGTTATGAGACTGTGGACACTTCACCCCTTTTGGACACCAGCCATAGGCCTAGGAAGAAAGAGAGAAGCCTGTAGCCACCAGTCTCCTGGTTATAGCAGCCTATCACCATAACATGGAGCAGAACTAATTCTTCCCCTTGACCAAGGGCTTGCGAGGCTGTATCTGGAGCACTGTCTCCAGTTATGGCCCCACAACACACAAGAAAGGCACTGACAAACCAGTGACTGCAGCCAGGAGCTGTCAGGATGTAGCATGCAGTATGAAGGGAGGCCAAGGAATACAAGTTTGTTCTACCTAGAGAAGACAAGGCTAGGGGAATGGGAACATCTAGCTGCTGTCTGCAGGTACCTAAAACAGAGGATATAGATGGAACTAAACTTTTCTGAGGGAAGCACAGGGAAAGGTGATGTGGTAACAGGGAAAATTCTGACTAGATATACAGGAAACATTTTTCACAGTAAGTGGCCAAGCACTAAAATGGGACTGGAGGATTTTGTAAGTTCTTATTTTCAAAATTCACAACAAGACTCTGAGCAATACTGAGCTGGTGGCTGGATGAGAAACTTCCAATGTTTTCTCCAGCCTAAGAGTTCAACAACAATAATATACAACATCTGGAAGAGTTCCCTTTCTCCCTGGAGCACCTAAAACCAGTTATGATCAGATCAAATAGGATTTTTGCAGCACGAGGACTTGAGATGCTGTGGGTCACACTATGCTACAGTGCCAGAAGCTGCAGACAGATAACGTGTTTTTTTATATCTAATTGAGATATGGTGCAGGGAGGAGGTAGCACTTCTTGCTCAGAAGACAAGTCAAACTAATTTAGAACTTATGGACCTCCTGAGACTGCCATGGGTACTGTTAACTCATACTATCCTACTGCTTAGGACCATAAAATCTTTCTGAATTTTAATGTCTAACGTAGCCTCCAAACAGAACACGCTATAGCCCCTTCTGTCACGAAGTCACCTGAAGCTTGAAAAATCTTCCTTGTACCACGAAGCAAGGAAGGGGAAGTTCCCAGGTGCTTTCTTGCCAGTTCCTGCTCTGACCACATGTGACTCTTTCCACAGAGCCAAGAAGAAAGTAAGGATTTATGCTACTTACCGAAAATTTCTCACAGACAGGCACCTTATTTCCCCCTCCCATGTTCTGGCTTTCTTCTTCCAGAGAGCAGTAGCGATAGTCAATGTAACGGGACATGTTGGCAGGGTAGTTGCAGAACTCAACAGTGAGGTGCTGGCTGCTGGAGTCCTTCAGTTTGCAGTTCTCTCGCTTACTGGAACAAACGAGTACACAGTTACTGCCATTAACTCACTGAAGACGAGTGTGAAGGTGGTGTGGAGCTGGTGCAAACATGCTGCTCTCCACCAAGCCTCAACTCCATTGGCTTCCTGCTCTTGAGCTCTAGCCCCAGCTTGACAGCCTGCTGGAAATGAATTCCTGGGAGAATACCTTGAGTAAGTAGCTGTTTCTGTGCTGATTTAAAGGTTGGTTTCTCTTATGCTGACATACAGGCAGAGAACAATGTCTTCAGTGAAACTATGGGAGAAGGGAACATTTTGATTTTAAGGACACTAAGATATAAGTTAGTCTTTATAATGTTAATGAATAAAGAAGAAATACCCCTAAATTATTCAGCAGCCACCACCCAAAGAGGCTGAAGCTGGGCAATGTAGACAACAAGGAAATGGTTTTTATCTCCTAGGAAAAGAACTGTTTTGTCCCAAGAGCTGGCTAAAAAGGCCCAAAACCTCTGGAAGGCTCCATGTAATTAGAACCGTGGGTTAAAATATTTAAGAGATCACTTCAAAAAGCATTTTTATCTCATCAAAACAAAATATTCTCATGTTTGAGAACAGCCATCTTGAATGCTTTTAGACCTGTCAAAGTGGCATTTTCTGATATAGAAGAATCACTACAAAATACCATTTCTCCTCTACACAGAGCGTTACTTCAGCTTGAGATTCAAGGGGGTATGTCACTGCCAGGGGCTTGTTTAGATTGTGTGGGGAGTGCAGAACAAGAGGCAGACAGACTGACACATGGAGTAGACGTGCATCCTGGAACAAGAGCACAATCTTCACGTGGAAGGAAAGCAATGGGATGTCATGTGCAGAACAGGTGACAGAGCTGGCCAGCATCAGGAGGTGCAGGGGACACAAACCCTTTCATTGCACCATCCCTCACAAAACCAAGTTACAACTAGCAGACCTTCCACACACAGCCCTGCTTTCATTTGCTCTCCTGCATGCGTTCCTGCCATGGCCTTATGGCACTGTTGGAGCAGGACGAGGCAGCAAATCAAATAATTTTTAGTTAGATCAGGTCATTGTGTAGTCTGTCTTCTGCTAGCACCAGTTCTGAACTCCTCTTTCAGCAGCTGCTCACCAAACAGGTAAGGCGTATTACAAAATGCACCTTTATGCACTCAACACCCATCCTAGAGATGGAAAGAGCATGGGGCAAGCAGCTGAAAAGCAGCTTTCTTTGCTCACAGAGATAATACAATGACCCAGTACCCTTGTCTGGAAAAGCAACCAACCACTGACTCTCCCTTTGCCTTTCCTCCTGAAAGTCTTAAATACCAGAGTGCCACTCACCACTTCTTATAAGCATACTCCAAGTAGGATGCTACAAAGCGCATCTCAAACTCTGAAGCATATTTGGAGTCATATATTCCTGCTGGAAACATTTCTGAGAGGTCAGCTGTAAAGGTGCCAAGGCTCTCTGGGAGGTGAGCGTAGAAGCACTGGTACAAGAAGACCAGATCAATCAGGCCATTATGGAGAATGAGAGGCTTCTTCACTCGTATGAGCTCTAGGAAAAAAGTCCGAACACTCTGGCTCTGATTCTCGTTTCCCTGTGACAAGAAGGATTAGTCAGCAAGCCTTAGCACTTTGACATGCCATCACCCCAAAGTCCTCAGAGCCTGCTACAGCAGAGTACTGTCCACAGCTATGACTTGCTCTGACCAAACAGAGGCCCAAATATTTGGAAAAGCAACTGCAGCAAGTGATAGCCTAGATACAAAACAGCAGGGAAGTGAAGGGGATAACAGTAGACTCAAGACCCCAGTGTGAGCCCATCTTCACTCAGCAGCTGCGTGAGGGAGATGCTGGGACCGGAGGATGCCAGCAATGTCCCCAGAAGCCTGGAGCACAGCGAGCTAAGGCGTCCCAAGAAGAGTCATGTTGTACCTTGTCATTGCCCTTGTGGTAAGGGATGCCCTGGGAGTACTGCTTGTTGAAGTCAAAGCCGTGCTGCACCAGGAACTGCACCGACTGGGGCTCGACAATATAATCCTCCGTGCAGAGGAGTGTCAGGTTGTAGATCTGGCAAAGGTATGTGTTCTCTGACTGCAAAGGGAGAGCGTGCAAAGTGATACGGGGACACTTATCACAGGGAACTGACAGAAAATCCAGGGGCAATTCCAGGGAGCACGAGTGTGCTGAAACCTGTCTCCCCATAAAGCCTCAGTGCCTGCCAATTCTTCAGAAGGCAGGAGCAGGAGCAAATGGGCACGTACCTTCTCTGGGAGCTGCTTAAAACATGCGACGCCAAGGGACAAGACGGAGCGGGTCCTGGCTGCGCTGCAGACAGCTCTGTACCGCTCTTCGATGCACCTGCATGGCAGGAGAACGGGAGTTGACGGGTCCTGCACCGTCCCGTCCTACCGGCCATCCTAGGAAAGCTAAAACCCGCAAGGAGAAGGCAACCAGCCCACCGGTACCCGGAAGACGCACCTAGAAGTACGCGCAGAAGAGCGACTGAGCGACACAACCACCCTCCAACCCTCCTCCCGCACTTCCAGGGCACTCACGGGCTCAGCAGTGACTTCCTGGCGCCGAGGCCGCTCAGCTCCTGCGGAGAGACACCGGTCAGCGACCTCGCGGGCCCAGCCGCGCCACCGGTCAGCCGCACCACCGCTCCCCGTCCCGCCTCACCGTGTCCACGGCGACAAAGGTGGCGGTGCGCAGCGCCAGCAGCATGGAGGGCCACAGCTCCGTGAAGTTGTCGCTCTGCACGTCCACCACTGGCACCCGCCACCGCCCCATGGCCGTCCCGGCCGCTCCGCGCCGCTTCTGGGGCCTCCGCCCGCGCGGCTGTCCGCTGGCTGCCACCTCCCGCCGATCAACCCTGCTTCGCCCCGCGCCTCACGCTGCCCGCCCGCGTGGGCCTTCTAGCTTCTGTCACCCGTCATTATTTTTTTCCCCCTTCTCCAAAGTCCATTTTGAAGTGAAATTTGTTTTTTAAATAAACGGGCGTTTAGCAACGCCAGTCCTTTGGGGGTCCTTCTGATGCGACCTCTGGGACCGGCGGGAGAAGTGGCGAGGATAGCCTCTTTTTCTCCCCCAGAGCGCTGATTGGCTCTGGTGCTCAGGGAGGTCCCGCCCCTTCCCGCGGACAGTCTGAGGTCAGGTGGGCGTGAGACAGCATCGGCCCCGCACCTCCCTTCGATTGGCTGGCGTGCCGGAGGTGGGCGGGACCAAGAGCTCTGATTCGTCCCCGCGCGGGGACGGGTCTCTGGAAGGGAAAGATTTTCCCGGGAAAATCGTGCGTGGTGCTGCACTGTCTCTCCCGTCCTGGAGTCTAGTCCCGCTGGAGTCAGGCCTGGTCATGAACAAACTCCGGGTGGCGGATGCCAGAGCTCTCCGGCGGAGCGGCGGGAGGGTGGTCTCGCTTGCGGGGAAGAGCAGGAAAGGCGCGTCGCCCCGAGGAGGTACCCAGTAGGGGCAGGGTGTTCTCCGGTGTTCGGGGCCGCATGCCTGCGCAGCTACCAGCGCTTGCTGCGTTCTCTTAAGCCCTGGTACTCGGTGCTCGTCCACCCGGTAGCGGCTCTGTCGGGCTCCCGCCTCTGGCCATGCGGTGCTGCGCCGTCGGGCCCCGCAGCTCTTCTCCATCCCCTGCCAACGCCCTGACCCCACACTGCACTCCTGGCAGGGGTCCCGGCTCCAGCTGATGCCCCGCTGCCCGCCCAGCATCTCTTCAACGACCCGGCTGAGATAGAGGCCCTGCGTGGGAACCTGCTCGCTTGGTACGACAAGTGCAAGAGGAGCCTTCCCTGGAGGACATTGGTAAGGAAAGGCATCGGGAGACAGGGGTGCTGTGGTGGGGAGCCAGGCCCTCTGCCTTAAAGCAGTACTGCTGAGGTTACCACGGTGCCTTTTCCCTACACGTTGCATCCCTGGCTGCATGGAAGTGGAAGACGGTGTTGTAAATGAGAGTGTGTTCCCAGCTAGTCCTGGCAATTCCATGGTGGGTGGTCAGGAGCCACTTCCTAGGTACAAAGAGTGAAGCAGGGCACAGGGTGAAACCACACTTCTTAAACATAGCTTCCAGCTAGGAGTACTTTTCTCTGGTAAACTTGGTCTAGTTGTCTTTTAACATGTTTTGCACCTGCCTCTGTGGTAGCCTGCAGCAGTGAGTGCATGTATTTGCTTTCAGCCTGCTGCAGGTTTTTGTTAGAGCTTCTTCTGCTCTGTGCTCAGCCTGGCAACAAGTGACTGGATGGTGATTGGCGTGCAGGGGTGACCGTCAGCTCACCCACTGAGTGGTGCTGGGAACTGATTGGCTCCTCTGTGGGATTTGCACCTGCCTGCAATTGTTTCCTTTGCAGAGGGACTCAGGTCTGGGACAACTCCTCTGGTGGGATCTTTGAACCTCTAAAGTAAACTCTCAGTGTGGGATATTTCATCAGGGGGAAGGTGCTTTGGCTGTCACTTGATTAACTCAAACTCAGAACTTCTGAGCACTTGGGGGAAATTCTTTTTTGCAGATCTCTACACAGTGCTCAAAACATGCCACAAGCAGTTTTATTTTATAGGTGGGTCTGCTCTGCGATGGGCTCCTGTGTCACCTTGTTTTTCTTACCTTTCCTTCTTCCCTTTTCAGGCAGCAACTGAGCCAGATCCTGACAGACGAGCATATGCAGGTGAGGAGCAGAGACTGTGCCCTGGTGAGCATGGGGTGCCATGCTATTTGTTGCCCCGCTGGCACAGGTGTGCAATATGGCAATGTGAGGAAACGTGGCTTCAGTTGCCTGGAGTGGTCATGAGAGCCACTGACCTCACCTTATAAGGTGCTGGGGGATCAGTCAACTCACTTTGGACCTGAGGATGCTTCCTGTGGGGAAGGTGAGGGATAGGAAGGGGTTGCATGGGTTGGATGCTAGTGTGGTGTGAGTGGCATCAGTGCCCTTGCTCTGATTCCTGCCCTGTTCCCTGCAGTGTGGGTGTCTGAGGTCATGCTCCAGCAGACACAGGTGGCTACAGTGATGGACTACTACAACCGCTGGATGCAGGTGACTGTTCCTCATGGATTCCTGCGGTCACAGATCTTGTCCACTGCATGTGGTAGATTCCCCTGCTGCAGAGCACAACTCTGTTTGTCTCTGACTTGTCCCATTCTCTCTTACCACAGAAGTGGCCGACTCTGCAGGCTCTAGCGCAGGCATCTCTGGAGGTGAGTATTGCTGGAGCCATGTGCTTTCCTTGCCCTCATGGCTCTTCATCTAACACCACATCATGTCTCTTGGAGCAGGAGGTGAACAAACTGTGGGCTGGACTTGGCTACTACTCAAGAGGGAAGCGCCTGCAGGAGGCAGCAAGGAAGGTGCCCTAGTGCTGGGGTGTGGGGGACATTTCCAAAGTCCTCTGCAGTCCATGGGTTGGTACTGGCTCACTGGGGCTGTGTGCTGCTGACACAAAGCTACAGAGGCTGGGATCACGTCTTGCCTTTGGTAAAATGGTTTGAACACACGCTACTCCTCTGACCTTCCCCTCTCTGCCAGGTGGTGTCTGAGCTGGCTGGTCAGATGCCCAGGACAGCTGAGGACCTGCAGAAGCTGCTGCCAGGAGTGGGCCGATACACAGCGGGAGCCATTGCCTCCATCTCATATGGGCAGGTGAGAGCTAGGCATCAGTGAACACCTCTCCCCTCTCTGCCACCCAGCCACACTCCTGACAGGGTTCTGCTGCTGGGTCTCACAAGCCAGAGGCTTCCCAGGGTTGTGCTTGCATCTGGCTCTCCACTGCTTGGTGCTGCATCTCACCCATTGCCCTGCTTAGCCTGTGGGTCAGCCTCGTGTGTGTCCTACTGCATCCTGGGAGCACCCCAGCTCTCTACCTTGCCAGGAGCATGGGCACCTTCCACCATGGTAACACCAGCTTCTGGTCCCAGGCTACTGGTGTTGTGGATGGGAATGTGATCCGGGTCCTGTGCCGCCTGCGGTGCATCGGTGCTGACTCCAGCAGCCCAGCGGTCATTGACTGGCTCTGGTAAGGGGAATGCTCTATCCCCACTGTGGCAACTGTGGCTGTGCTTGTTGGTGGCTGAAGGCAGGATCACTCAGCAGCTGTGGGGAGCTGAGTCTGTGAAGGGTGAGAGAGGCATGTGGTGTGGGAGCTCTTGGGAAGCTGGTGCTGCTGGAAGTGGTGGAGAAAGGAGCTGTGTTGCCTCTGCCTATCTAGAGGCACTCCCCTCAGAGGCAGGAGATAGGCAAAGCTCCTGGGGCCCTCTCCCCACAGAGCCTCATGCCACTCACTGCCATTTCTCACAGGGACATGGCCAATGCCCTTGTAGACAGGAGCCGCCCAGGAGATTTTAACCAAGCCCTGATGGAGCTGGGGGCAACTGTGTGTGTGCCTAAGGCCCCACTGTGCAGGGACTGCCCCGTGAAGCAGCACTGCCGAGCGCAGCTTAGGGTAGGTATGACCCTAAAATCTCGCCCCGAGGAGTTCCCATGCATGGGGACAAGATGGGCTGGTGGATAAGCCTGTCCTCATTTCTGTCTCCTCTTGCAGGTGCAGAAGGAACTGGCTTTTGCTTCTCAGAAGCTGTTAGGAAAACCTGCCCCAGTGCCTGATGTCGAGGACTGTGGTAATCACGCAGGGAGATCCCTGTTGTAGCTCTGGTTTTGAGCCCTGTGGCAACTGTTACATTGGTGTTTGCAGGTCTTGGGGGCTGTCCCCTGTGCCCACCGGCCACAGAGCCCTGGGACAGCAGTCTGGGAGTGACCAACTTCCCCCGGAAAGCAGCAAAGAAGCAGCCGCGGACAGTGCGAACGGCCACGTGCGTGCTGGAGCGTGGGGGCTGCCACGGGGCCCCAGAGTACCTCATCGTGCAGAGACCCAGCACAGGTAATGGGGCTGGGTGGGAGGGGGACAAAAGTAGCATGCAGCCCCTTCCAACCTGCATGAGGGGCAGAGCAGCCTGGAAGAGGGAAGCATTAGCAATGTATTTCCTTGCTGGTGTGGGGAAAGATGCTCCTTGCGGCTGTTAAGAGGCTCAGTGCCATCTTGTGCCACATGTGCCCTCTCTCCAGGTCTCCTGGCTGGGCTCTGGGAGTTCCCAAGTTTCCCACTTGCTCAGGGTCTGCAGGAGGAGAAGCAGAGGAAGGTGCTGGCAGATCACCTCCAGACCTGGATGGGGCAGCCTGTGACGGCCGAAGACTTGCAGTTCATTGGAGAGGTGAGCCTGGAGCTGGATGGATGCAGTTTGAGCCCATGTGCTCAGCTGCAGGGGACATAGCAAGGGAGGAAGAGGGTTCCTGGTCCCTGCTGTCACATCTCCCAAGCCCTGCCCCACTCCTCGGAGCTCTGGCAGACTCAGTGCACTTGTGGGGCAGCTGAGCAGTGCATCCCCTGCTGCCTGCCAGCTGCCCTTTTCATACATCTTCCCACTCCTCACAGGTCATCCACATCTTTTCTCACATCCACCAGACGTATGTGGTCTACTCCCTGCCTGTGGATGGGGATGTGACCCTGGACCCTGCCTCATCCCCATCCCGCTGGGTGACAGAAGAGGAGTTCTGTGCCTCAGCTGTGTCCACAGCCATGAAGAAGGTACTGGGAACACCTAGACCTTTCCTCCCTTTCCTCTGTCTTCCTAGGTTCCTGGGACAGCCTCTGGTATCTCCCCAGCCTCTGTGGTCTCTCCTGGCTTCAGGGCCCAGCTACTGTTCAGCTCTGGAGTATCTTATATTTCCTTCAGGTGTTGAAAGCACGTGAGAATCGGCGTGGGAAGGAGAGCAGCCCTGGCACAGTGAGCATTGCTGGAGCATGTACAGGGCTCCCTGGTGCTATGGGCCAGCCTCTGGTGTGTTGTGCAGAAGCCCACTTTGTTGGGGTATTTGCTGGCTGGTATTGCCCTTGGATGTCCCCAGTACCAGAGGCCTCTTGGTCCAGTGGGGATCCCTGGAGGTTGTGGGGCCTCTTGGGATTTGGCTTAGCCTTGCTGCATGTCTCCCACAGGGATCCAAGCGGAAGCGGGGGACAAAACCACAGGGAGCGAGCAATACCTGCTCTGGGACACAGCTCTCCCTCCATGCCTTCCTCCAGGCACAGACTGCTCCATGATGGTACCTTCCACATATGAGACCACCAGACACCCAGGCTGTGGTGAGTCCTGCCTGTTGTGTGGGAATGGTGGCCCCCATACTGCTGTGAGCCCAATACATGGCTCTGTAGTGGTCTGCCACTCCTTGCAGAGTCGACTACGAGAACTGTGCCTTGACATGGCCACTACAGTCCTGGATGTAACCTGGAGCTAGGCTTGCCCTTCTTCCTCGGCTGGATTCCTCTCTGGGGTTATCTGGCCCCATACAGCCATCGCCCCAGCACTGCAGACTCACAGCAGCAGGGGTTTCTCTCTGGCAGCAGGAAGGCTGTGGCCTCATTGCTCATGCAGACCTGTCCCTGACTGCACCTTGTCCACCAGCTAGCAATTGTGGATGCTGCCGTACCCTTCCTGGCCTCCCACACCCCTTTTTATACACTTGTTTTTACCAAACCTGAGCCACAGGCTTTCTAATAATAAATCTAAAGCATGTGGGGGTTGTTTTTTTTTTTTTAAAGTCATTTTCTGCTTCTGTTGCACTGTGCTAAGCTGGGGGCGTCAGGCAGCCTGTGGTTGAATGTGATGATGGCCAGCAGGATCCCTACATCTGGGCTGGGGACAGCAGGGACTTCTTTGTTAATGCACCCATGAGTCCCTTGGCTGAGCTTTAATGGCTGGTTGACCCCAAATAAGGCAGGCAGACCACTTTTCCTGCAAAGGCAGGCATCAGCCTGCAGAGGCTGTGGAGCTCCTGCCTGCAGGCTGCTCCTTCGTGAGGCTGAGCAACTGTCCCCCAGGGTTTTTGTAGGATTTTAGTTCTCTTTTTTACCTTTTTAGTTAGGCTTTCGTTGCTGTTCACACTATGACTCTCCCTGACAGTGATGCACAGCAGCACCCTTGCAAAGGCACAAGGGAGGCTGGCAGAGACAGGGGCTAATCCTACAGAGTATGCCAGGGTCAAGTGGTCTTAATTTAGGGACTGCAGCACTGGAGACAGCCCGCCTCAAGGGACTGAAAGGGCCCTTTCGTCCTCACTTGGCACTCAGCACATCTGAAATTGGGAGGAGAATAAAAACAAAGCAGTGCTTGCAAGTTTATTCTTTAATTGAGAGGAGCAAGACGCCATCACTTGCCCCATACAGGGGCTGGCTCTGCTGTGGGTGAGAAGTTGATGAGTGGCTGTGTCCATGGCCTTCAGGTTATCCACTCCCCTCTAGCAGCTCCTTATCGCTGCTGGTGTGCTAGCAGTGTTCTTGGCCATGCTGCAGGCATAAGTCTCATTAAATAAGATTAAGGCAGAAAGCTTTTCACAAGAGGTCAACAAATAATGGAACCCTGGGAAACGTTCAGAGCCCAATGGACTTGTCCCTGAGCAACCATACTCTGTATGTATTGGCTCTGAGTTGACCTGGAGACCACCTTTAGTCCCATTCTGCAGGCACCTGCTGGTATCTCTACAGTGGTGTTTTGCCCCAGGGTTGGGCTGGAGACAATGGGGAGCTGAAGGAGGACTGCAGTGTTGCTACTACTGCTGCTGGTCCATATAGACCTGCACAGCTTTCCACAGTGCCTGAATATTGCCTTCCCCGAAGCCCGGTGCTCCCCGCCGGTCAATAAGCTCCAGGAAGAAGGTCTCCTCAGAGAAGATAGGGTGGGTAAAGATCTGCATCAAATACTCCTGGGAAGGGCTCTCTGTGGTATCTATGCCTGGCTGCCCTTTGTCCTTGGGCATTGTGGTGTCCAACAGGATGCCAAGCTCTGCCAGCATGTGGGGATCCTGCCCAGCCCCCTGAATCTCTTCTGCTTTGCTCCCCTGGCTGTAATAGGTGGCAGGGGGTGTGAAGAACCGTGCACCCCACTGCTGCAAAGCCCTGGTTGTGGCAACAATATCAGTGGTGTGGAGGCCAACGTGCTGGATCCCAGCCCCACCATGCTGCTCTAGGAAGGTGTCAACTTGGTTGGAGCCATACTCTGAGAGCGACTCAGCAAGGATGAGCTTGCAGCCATGTGTTGGGGTGCCTATGGCGCTCTGCAGTGCAAGAAGCAGCATGCCCACCCCTTGCCCCCCAAGCACATAACCCTCAGCTGGCCTCTCCTGTGGGTTCAGCAAGAAGCGGTGGAAGCCAAAGCAGCGCTGATACCAGTCCAGAGCCACCCGGGCACCACCCCGCTGGCAGACATACGTGATGTGGTCGAAGTGGGTGATCTTGATCCCATCCCCCATGGATGAGGAGACTCCTTGGATGGGCTGGAAGCCGGGCAGGAAGGGTCCCTGGTAGTGGGATCGGTCCAGAAGGGTATGGCTGACATTGCCAACGATCGAACTTGCCACCCCATAGGTGACAAAGCCACTGTCATCTCTAACCTCAGTGGGAGGCACTGGCAGGGAGCATCCCTGGCTCTGTAGCTGCTTGCAGAGTGCTGGCACATTGTCCACCTCGAAGCAGATGTTGGAGGCCGTGCCCAAGGTGGGCTGGGGGTCCACGTCATAGAGGAAATCACAGGAGGAGGTGCTGGCAGGCCCTGGTGCCAGGCGCTCATTAACAAGGAAGATGGCAGATCCTCGTTGCAAGGCCAGCTGCCGGACCCGGGGTGTCTCCCGCACGGCCACTGGCTGGAAGCGAAAGGTGTTGGCCAGGTGCTGGGCCCAGCCCTGCTTGTAGGGCACATGGAGGGAGATGAAGCAGGGGCGGCTCAGCAAGGCTGCCATGGCTGCACAGGCTGGGGGGAGGATGCATGGGGTCAGAGGGGGCTTGCTGACCATGGGAAAGGAGCCATTCCTCCACCTTGCACAGAGCCCAACTGCATTTGCATGCACAGATGCACGTGCAGATAGATTTGTGCCCCTTAAATGTGTGTATTTTAAATAAGTGGGTCTCCCAAGCCAATATGCACATTCAGGACCAGCTGCAAGGAGCTACTTGAGAATGCCAAGCTGTCCCACCTCCCTTTAGCAGAGGAGGCAAGCCCTTGGCCTCTGCTGCAGTCCAGCAGGTCCTCCCTGGATCCATGTGTCCCTCAAAGGCGCTGCAGGGAGGTTAGCTGGGAATCTGAGTGAGGGCGTTGTGCCACGTGTGTAAGAAAGACTACGGGGACAAGGACTGGGGGAGGGGGAAGAATGTCCTGTATCAGCAACCATGAATATGGAGGTTGGACTGGTAAACATGGAGCAACATGCTGGTTACAGCTAAAAGGCTCCTGTGCTGCCCTGCCCCTGTGTTTGCCAGTCCCACAAACGGTGAGGGGGAGCAGTGGGGTCATGGCAGGCTGACGTACCCTTCCTCTCTCAAAGAAGGACAGTGTGGAGCTACCTCACTTCCCACAACAGACTCAGGGCACTGTCCTTGCCCTAGGAGCACAGAGGATGAAATAGCTGGGACACTGCAGGAAAAGTGACCTCCCTGCCCCCCCAGATACTCATCATATGGAAGGGGGAAAAAAAGACCTGCCCAAAACCCCTCTTGGGATCACCTCTCAAGCACATCCCATGGAGGGATCTTGACCTCGTGTCACACACCAGCTGCCCTGGCCAGACCCCACAAAGGTGCATTGGGGTGCGTTTGGGGACACCCCTTCTATCTGTCCCCAAAAAAACGGCCGTGGCCAAAACTCTCCCTGCACGAGCAGGGCATAGAGCTCTGCCAGATTGGGTGGAGGGAGGCTGCACGTCACCCGGGCACTTTGCCTGCCACGGGGGAGTAGGAAACCCAGCAGTGCCCTGTTGGGACCCTCGGCTGCTCCACGCCAGCCCGGGCAGAGGACTCCAAGGCTGTAGCACGTGGGCAAGGGACACAGCGTCCCCTCTGTCCCTTCCTCCCGATCAGCATCAGACCCGCTTTGCTCCCACCACCCCCTTGCCCAGCCGCCCCGCCCCGTTACCCCCAGTCCTGCCACCACCACCCCCCTCGGGCCCATGGGGGCCTGAAAGCCCCTGGCTAGTCATCCGCTCACCGGGGTCAAGGCTGCGGGCGAAGGGGATGCCGGGGCAGGGGCCGGCCCTGGAGAGGCGGTTCAGTTCGCTCCTCCCCGGCATGCAACAGGCCATGGTGGGAGTGGGAAGGGGGTTGGTAATGCCAGGGAGCTGGAAAGCGACCAGCCCCACCATGGGGAAATCCTCCCCGGCAGGAGGAATCGGTGGGTGCCGTCCTGAGCAAGGACAAGGCTAGCACACGCGCAGTGGAGCTGCTCCGGCACGTTTAAAGCCATGGACGTGTGAGTGCCGGATGCTGCAGGCGCCGAATGGACCTATTGAGCCTGGAGGTGCCAGGCTGTGCTTGCAGGACAAAAAACTGCCCCGGCTAATAACCGCAGGCGCTGTGGCACCGGCTCAGGAAAGAGCAAAGGGAGGACATGAACCGGCTGCCAGGCAGTAGCTGGGAGTACCCTGGGACCGGTGGTGAAGTGGTTCATGTATGTGCTGGGTCATGCCCCGCTGACCCGAATCCTATCAGGGTAGAGCATGCAGTAGGGAGGGGGATATGTGCCCCCAGTCAGTGCTGGGTAGCTTCATGGTGCTTGTGGTACCCAGTGGGGACTTGGGGGGAACAGTATGCAAATGAAGGGAGTGACAGCTCTGTGGAGGGTCCAGCTTTTATCATGGGATGGGTTTGCTCCAGGCTGACCTCATGCAGCTGCACCTGCTCCTTGATCCCAACCCATGGATCCATGTCCTTGCTAACATCCCAACGTTCCTCCAGCCCCACAGCAGTGATCACCTCTATCCCTGCTGCTTGTGCCTGTTTTGGAGAATCCCCACCCCCTTCGTGAGTCTGGGACTGTGTCAGTGCTCCTGTTGTGTCTGCTGCCCTTCCCTGCCTTATCATGTTTTTGTACAGATCCCAGGTATGATAAACTGCTCAAATATTTGTGGAGTTGTCCATATGTGGTCAAAGAGATGAGCTCCTCTTGTTTGGAATCCACTGGCTGTGATTTCCCAAGAGAGTACCAGCTACTCACACCACTGCAGCTCACCACCAGTGTGGTTCTGGGCAGGAGACATGGGACTGGGTGTGAGGGGTTGCTGTAGGGCCAAGTGTGGCTATAGACCAGGCATGGCACTGTGTGAAAGAACAGTATGGCCTTTGGGATGGCAGCCTGCAGGGCAGTGGGGCAGAGAGCTCCAATATCCCAGGGATGTTGGACAGGCACCTATCTTTTACTGCAGGATGGCAGAGGCTGCATTGGCAGCTTCCCTGGGACCTTGTGCATGGATGGCACTGTTCGATGTCACACCATGGTCCTGCAACCCTTTGGTGTAAGCGATGCCCCCAGCTCTCCTGTGCCTGTGGGGTGGTTTTAAGTGGCTGTGCCTGTCTTTTCCCCACGGCACTGCCTGGCACCCTCTGTGCCAGCCCAGCACCAGGCACCGCTTAGCTCCAGCACGAGTTGGGCTGGGCTGCAGCAGCAGGACCCCGAAGCCTCGTGGCACTGAGGGGGACAGTGCCTGCCTTGTTGCCATCCCCCGAGGCAGGCTGTGGTGGCCAGGGAGCAGTCCCGGCTGCTCCAGCCAGGCTCTTCTCCTCCCTCCTGGGCGGGGAGAGTGGACAGGAGATAAAAGGGAGACCAGGGCTAGCTGGGCATTGCTGAGAGCTGCTGGGGCTGGGAGCCAGGTCTGGCCAGAGGACGGCGGTGAGGATAAGTGCGGTATTGAGGGCTCGTTCTCGCGGGGGAGAGGGCTTGGGATTATGGTTACATCTATCCTGACCAGACCTCACAGCCATCTGCTCCCTTCCCACCTCCTCAAATCATCCACCCCCCCAGCCTCATGTCCTTCCCTACCCATTAAATGTGCTGCATCCTGGAAGGACAGAGTGCATCTTGGGGTGGGCAGGCTTAGGGGGCTGTGAGAGGAAGGGGTTCCAGGCAGATATTATGGGGCAGGGAGGTTAAAGGCTTTGTGCACCTTTAAAGTGCTTCATGGAGTGCCAAGGACTCTCAAGGTGACCTGAAGGTGAAACCGTCTCTGTATCAGTCTCTCCCTGCTGGAGGCTGAGATGATAGGGGCTGTATCCCTGACAACCTCTAGGGCAAAGACAGACCACTGGAAGGGGCTGGATTTGTTTATTAGGGTCAGGGAGGTGGAGAAGGTCCTTGAAGAGAGCAGGGCCTTCATCCCCTGACATGTTGAGTGGGTGCTTTACTGCTGGGGTAGACCAGGGCACCTGGATGTGGCAGCCTGTTCCCACAAAAGCTGGTAGCAAGGGTTCTGTGCTTGTCAGGAGGTGGACATCCCGATCCCCTCACCTCACCTCCCTTTCCTCACTGTCCTGGTGTGAGTGTCCTGGCTCCAGTGCCCAGTCCAACACTGCCCACAGGTCTTTGTCTGCCCCAGAGTGTAGTGTTGTGGGGCTGGGAGGACACCATCGAGTTGAGCGAGCTGGAGCAGAGAGGAAACTAATAACCTGTTTCCCCCTGCCAGGGCGAGGTGTCCAGGATGGGGCTGCTGGTGCTAGCCCTGACCACCTGGCTGGGGCTGGCCTTGGCCTCTGAGGGGGCAGCCAACAGCAGCCGGCTCTGCCAGGAGGCACCAGCATGGAGTGTCAATGGCTTGAGCCCCATGGCAAGGGCAGCAGGGCAGGTGACAGTGGTGGCCCTGCTAAAGGCCAGCTGACACTTCTGCCTGCAGCAGGCCCACAGGTGAGCCCTGCTGCCTCTATCCCAAACCCAGGCACGCCATTTTGGTGTATGGCATGGTGTGCCCCCAAACAGGCACACCTGCTCCCAGCTCCTTCTTCCCCACAGCCTCGGGGTCCTGCAGGAGAGGCTGGCCCGGCAAGGCATGGTCGATGTCCACTATATGATCATCAATGAGAAGGGACCACTCTCCCGTGCCATGTTCGGGGAGCTAGAGCGCCAGGCCCCACCGGGAGTCCCTGTTTTCCAGCCGGAGCCGGAGGAGCCTGACGTCTGGCAGATCCTAGGGGGTGACAAGGATGATTTCCTCGTCTATGACCGGTGAGTGTCTCCCAACTCAGGTAAGGCTTTCCAGGGAGGTTATGGAGTGTTCTGTGGGCTTCTGAAAGCTCTCCCCATGGCTGGGCCGGGGAGGTCCTCCACCTTGAGCCAGCCCATGGCTTCTCCCTGCAGGTGTGGCCGCCTTGCTTTCCATATCCAACTACCCTACAGCTTCCTCCACTTCCCCTATGTGGAGTCTGCCATCCGCTTCACCCACAACAAGGACTTCTGTGGCAACTGCTCTCTCTACCCCAACACCACAAGGGAGGTAAGGGCACGGATGCTTGCTGGAGCCAGCCTCCATTCTCTCCTCTGGCATTGCAGATCAGGAAAAAGCAACCTTATCTTCATGTCAGAGACAGGCTCTGGGTTGACAGCCTCCCTCGGCCATTGTTGAGAGGGAAAGTGATGAAAGGTCTGGAATAAGGGCGTTTAAATAGGTTAGAGCTTTCAGGCTGAGGGAGAGTGGACTAAAGAGGTCATAGCCCAGGCCTGGAAAAGCTAACTAGGGTTTGCTGGATGTTGTGGTATAAAAAATGGGCATGCAAGGGACCCAGAAGCGGCAAGCTCAGAGCAAAGAAGAGGACGTAGCACTGGGCTCAGTAGGTGATTAGTCTCTTCCTAGGAGAGAAATCCGTGTAGAAATATTAAATACTGTCCTCTGTATGCCCTGGGCTAAGGCTGGAGAGCCTTTTCTCTGACCTACACTGCTTTCTGTACGATGGATGCTGGTCTGTTTTCAGCCAAGCTCACAGGCATGCTTGTGGGCCTCTGTGTACATTTACATACTGCACCAGCCTTTGTTTCACTTTCCTCAGGCTAACAATACCATGGAGGTCCCTGTAACCCTGAACCCACTTCCTGAACAAGAGGTGAAGGAATCGGAAATCCCTGTCCACCAGCACAACCCCCTCCATCCTCACCACCACCATGAGGTCAGCAGTGAGAGACCGACAGACCCAAGTGAAGACCATGAACCTGCCACCAGTATTCACCACCACCATGGAGACCACAGCCAGCCTCATCACAAGGGGAAGAAGCAGAAGGAGAGAAATGAGCACTAAGCCAGACTGGCCAGCCTTACAGACCCCAGTAGTGTGCAGACCATACCAACTTGCTTCCCAGAGGCACGAAAAGGCTTGCTTTGGGCTGATTGTCACCACCAGCATTGATATAGCAACACCCTCCAGCATCCCCCATGAGGGTCAAACTCCCACACTGTGACCAGGGATGAAAATCCCCCTCAGATCCCCTGAGGTGCTGCATTTTTAGCCCCAGGGCTTGGTTCTGAGCCTTTCTCTGCTGCTGCCTGCCTTCTCATGCTCAATGAAGCCTGCTGTGCAAACCGGGAGGTCCCCGGTCGCTGCTGGCTGACACTGCACAGAGTAGCAGGGCAGGGGCAGAAGGGACAGAACTGGGATGGGAGTAGCACTGCCGGAAAGCTCTGCCTCTCCTGGCACATCTGGATGTCCTGGCACGCCTGGGTGTCCTGGCTGGCACAACACTGGGGAATGAGGGGAGGGGGATGGGGGCACTAGGAGCAGTGGGAGGCTGCAACTCCCCATGGTCTAAACCCTATACCCCCATAAGCTGTCACATCCTGGGGACCCTCTACGCCTTGCACACGGGTATGTGCAGTGGTGATGGGTGGCCGCAAGATGGTGGCCTTGTCCCCTTTTGGAGATCTAGGGGCTATATCCAGGGCACACAACCCTGGGAGGACGAGGGTAAGGATCCTGGGGTGTCTTCTGGGGGGGCAAAAAAGATCGGAGGGCAATGCTGATATCCAGAGTACGAATAAAACCTCTCTGAAGCAAACCTTACTCAACCCGGTCTCTGGTGGGTTTCCTTCCTCAGGGAAGGTGGGAGGCTCACTCCACACTAGACTGGCCCTGGGGACAGACAGGGACTTAGTGCTGGATGTGGACTGCATGAAGCATCAGGTGGCAGTGATTTGCATTCTCCTGCGCAGAGAGGCCTGGAGGTAGATGGGTTGCAGTCTGAAGACACCTTGCCTGTTCGTATCTTCTGGTTACCTCCTGCCAGGATGTGAACTCAGGGCTTAGTCCTCACCAGGGCAAGGCATTAACCCTGCAGTGCCAGGAGGAAGTTTGACTTGGCACCTTGATCTCTGCCTTGTTGCTCTGACATTGAGGTGCCTGTCCTGTGCTGCCATTGTAGGGCCAGAAGTTCCCACATGCAGTCCAAAGTCATCTTGGGCATCTTTGTCCCCAGTGTCCAGACCAGTCCTCACTAGTGAGCATATTGTGGGGCTCCCCATGCCTCAAACAGCTGGGTGCTGCATCCCTGGCAGCACCCTGGGCCTGCCTGCACCCTGGGCTGTCCCTGTGCCTGTCTCAGCCCCATAGCCTTTCACTCCAGCTCTATCCATCACATCACAGAGCCCCACTCAACACCTGCCCTGAAATCTCCAGGCTCCACAGCCTGAGTGGGGAGCAAGAGGTGTTTTTCTGCTCAGTGTTATGCAACACCATGCTGTAGAGCATGTCCTGATGACGATGGACTGAGCTGAATTTCTGCCCCATGTCCTAGGAGGCTGCCCCCCTCTGCCTTGTCTCTGCAGGGGAATGCTCTGTCCTGTGACTGTGGCAAGAGCCAGGGTGAAGACGAGCTGTTCCTTGTGGGGCAATAGGATCAGGTGGGTCTTCTTTACCAGCCTGGGAAAGCCACTCAGGGTCTCCCATGGGTCTGTGCTGAAACCTGTCTCCCCCTCCTTCATCTCTTTTACTCCCTCCCTCCTCCTTCTCCTCCCCCTTCCTCCTCAACCTGCTCCCAGCAGCCCACAAGGGCACCTCTGTCTGCTGCTCCTGTCATCAATATTGAGGTTATCTTTTTTTCTGGCAGCTGCTGTAATTGAAACAAAGCAGGCCGGGCCTCACGGGCTCCACTCCTCTCGCTCGTTTTGCCGGTGCTGCTGAGACAACCAATTCATCTTATCGATGTGTGGTTGGCCTCTTTTCCACCAGATCCAGGCAAAGCCCTCTCCCCACCATGGCTGGTGGGAGCAGCCTGTGTCCCTGTGGTGTGCTATTGGCTGCTTCTCTAACACAGTTTCTGGTCCTCGACTTGCAGCAGCTGGGTGCTGGCCACCATCAAGAGATGCCAGGGGAGCCAGGCAGCAGCGAGAGGTGCAGACTGGAAGGATGTTGATGACTTCTCTTTCTTACTTTTGCCTTCTGATGGCTCTTCAGCCCTGTTGCTAAATTGCATATCCTTTCCTTGCACATCTCCTAAAGGTGTCCCTGGCAAGGAGGTGAGAGGCAATGAGTGGGGCATACAGAGATTTGCACTCTCTGGCTGATGACCAGATTTGCAATTAGCAATGGCAGATCATGTTTGATGCTGGATGAATAGTCCAGTGACACTGTGCTGCACAATGCTGTACTGCTACCATTTGGTTACCTCCCAGCAGACAAATTTGCAGCCCTGAAGGCTTAGGTTAATATTTCGCTTCGGGTAGAGAAATTGAGCCATAGGAAAGAGTTGCAACACTGTTTGGGTGAAGCCGTACACATCCGAGTAATGGCAAAGGTTTAGAGTGAAGATGCTGCTGCTCCATATTTTTGTCCAAAGGCCTGAAGGGTTTGGGGAGCTATGCTTAGGGCCCTCGTGGCATCACTCCCCCTGAAAGATGTCAGAGTCTTGGAGCTCTGCAAAACCTATGTGGGTGTTTGCCCTCCAGTTGTGCTAAGGGAGAGCTTTGCTCTGGGAAGGTTGGAAAGAAGAGTTGTTTTAAGGAAGTTAACATGCTCTTCACATGGCTGATGTCTCAGGGTTTGGTGCTGTTATTAGGAGTCAGAGAGGTCCAAGGAGTGCGCATCTGTTTGCTCATCAAGGGAGGGTTCAGGGCAAGAAACTAGGGCTGACTTCAGGTCCTGGCAGTGCTGTGTCGTGGTATCCTGGTGTCTGTGCCACCACCCTAGAGAAGGATGCACTGCAGTACCCTGCTGGCCGTGGCTGTGCCACCATCCTGGAGGAGAGATCCCAGTCCCACATCACATGCAGCCTCGGCCCCGTGTACTGCTCTTGCCAAGGGCCAAGCAGATTCTCTCGGGAGAGGGGGAACAGCCAGTCCTAACATCAACAGAGGCCTCTTGTGCAGCGATGCTGTGTTAAGAAGAGGAATGGGTCCCTCCTCCTCCACCCATTCATCTGGCAGCCGGGGCTGGCGTGCTGCCAACCCAGGCTGCTTTGGAAACATTTCATTGAGGAGGCAGCTGAGCCTAGGAAAACAGAATGAAAATATACAGAGAGATCACTGTTGTTAGGCAAAATAAATGCGGGCGTCTGCATTTCTGTCCCCTAGGTCCAGCCCAGGCAGGCCTCTCTTGCTTCTGTGGGGTGAGGGTGAACGCTGCTGCCTGGGGAATGGCAGCAATGTGTCTCCATCATGGGTTAGGAGCTGGAGAATGAGGGTTGGAGAGATCATCCCTGACTTTGGCCAACTTGCTGACGTCCTTGGTGAGTAGATCCAGACTCATGTCAGTGTAGCGTCACCCAAGAAGATGGGACCGAGCTGAGAAACAGCTGCAGAAATGAGCCAGCCCCAGTGACTCTTGTTCCCTGCATGGAGGCTGATAAAGATGGGGCTGAGACAGTGTGTCATATATCGGTCTCATTCATTCCCATCTCACTCCTCAGCATCAATCATGGGTTCTGCCCAGGCATGAGGCCACCAGTGGGACAGAACCCTGTCCCTAGGTTTTCAAAGCCCCATTGCTTGGCATGCCACATCTTTCATCTTCTGCAGAAGGAGAGCAGAGTCATTACAAAGCAGTCTTCAGAGAAACCTCTCTGACTGTTGACCAAAACTGCATTCAACAACTTCTGTTGTTTCCCCCATAACCTTTTTCCTCCCCCCCAAGGCCTCCACGTTGCTCCATGGCCATTTGCTGACCTTTAAGACACCCACCCCAGCTATTTCCCTCCCTCTTAGTGGGACCAGAGTAGTTTGGGGGAGGCAGAGCTGGAGTCTTTTTTTTTCCACATGGATGTGCCCATAGAAATGGCTTTGGAATACTTTGTTGAAATGGATGGTATGTAATAACCTAGACCAGATACTCCAGGTGTCTGAACTCCAGCTCCTGAAACCTGCTGCTGAGAGTGGTCTGGGATGATGGCAGAAGTGGCAGTGATGATTTCAGTAGTGCTTGAGGAGCTGTATCTTGGTAATGCTGGCAAAATGGTGCAGGTGACTGTAAAGACCAGAAGTACCAGGCATAAAGGAGAAATATTATAAATAGGGCTGAAATTATTTTACTTTTGTCAGAGCTGGGGTTTTATTAGTTTGGGTTTTTTTCCCCTAGCCACTCAGCCAATCAGCACGCAGTGATTTACATTCAGACTGGATGATCTTAGAAGTGTCTTCCAACCTAAATGATTCTATGATTCCAAAGCCACACAGCCAACTACCATACAATGATGTAGCCAATTAGCCCTGTGGTCCTGTAGTTTCCCAGCCAATCAGCCGTTTGGCATTGTAATTTCCCAGCCAATCAGCCATGGGACCTTGTAATCGCTCAGCCAATCAGCTATGGGGTATTGTAGCCTCTCCGCAAATCATCCATTCCTTGTGCTGCTTTAGAAGCAGGGCAGGCAGCAGCAGGCAGATCTGCCCATCTCTTGAGAGCCTCTGCTGGCCAGGCCAGAAGCCAGTGTCTGGCTTTCACACCTTGGTCTGAGACAGGCTCCACCACTCTTTCATTCCACTGTTAAGTACACTTCAGCACTAAGACTTTGAGTGTGAATTTGTCCAACCTTCAGCCTCTTCTGGGCTGTTTTTTAGCTTGCAGAATCCATATGTTATCTTAAGCATTGGAACAGGCTGCCCAGGGAAGTGGTGGAGTTCACTGTCCTTGGAGGTGTTCAAAAAATGTATAGATGTGGTACTTAGTGACATGGCTTAGTGGCTTGGTAGTGATAGGTTAATGATTGGACTTGATGATCTTAGAGATCTTTTCCAATCTTAATGATTCAGTGATTCTGAGATTCTGTCTGTTACAGATCTTTTTTTTTTTTCCCCTGAAAAATTGAAGCTGGTTCAGCCTGTTGTTTACCCAATGTTTAATTTCTCCCTTCTCCCCTAGAAGTCCATTCTCCACCAGAGTTATTTACATTTTAATTACCATGTGCGATGTGTGTTAAATGGAGAGGGTAAAAGGCTGGGATGACGCAAAGGGGTTATCATGGGATCTACTGGGTTGTCATGGGATGTACGGGGTTATTGTGTGATCCATCACTGGTTCTCTGCCCAGGGAAGCGGAATGGGACCTGAGGTGATGGTGGGTAGAGAGATGAGCTCCAAACCTGGCCTGACTCTGACTTCCCACCTGGCCAGACCCTGTGTCCTGCTCATGCCTCCAAAGCTAGTGCAGACCTGATGTTAAAGGCTATGGCTATGGGGGAGAGTTGTTTGCGCCTCGTTTTGCTGTTATTTGTTCATACTCTCGGTTGTTTTAGTGTCTCTCATTAAGTGGAGGGAGTTTCAGTGGCTGGGAGGAGGGGAATTGGCCAAGGGGCTGGTTTCTGCTGAGCTCAGCCCCGTGGCAGCCAGGCTGGCCAGGATGGAAGCTGGGCTCTGGCACAGGGCTGAGTAACTTTCTGGAGCACTCTGTGCTGTCAGACTCTGCATCATGGAGGCAACTGTTTCTCCAGCAAGCTGAGGGTCTTCATCCAGTAGCTTCTCCATGCTTAATTGCTGGCCTGCACAGCAAATGCATTTGCTGGAAGGGTGCAGAAATCTCCATGGCAAGGCAGAGGCTCAGCACTTTGCTGATCTTATGGGGGCTGGGAGAAGGCAGCCCTGGCAAGCCAGGGATGTAATGTCTGTGTAGGAGAGAGGGAACAACAGCTCCTGACAACCACAACTCTGGCTGAGTACAAGGGGGAGTCTGGGTCTGCCCGATCCCAGTCTGAAACCTGGTACCCAAGTATGTTGCTCCACTTTTCTCCCTTCCAGGCTGCTACCCCAGATCATCTCCTTGTTCCTCCTGCCCCTCGGTGTCCCCTCTCTGGCCATATGAAGGAGCTTCCCAACCTTCCTCCTGCCCCACAGACTCCATCCCTGCAGCAGGGCTTGCCAGGTCTCCATGCTCAGCGCCCACCAGGCTCCTGCTGAGGTCCTCCTGGACACAGTTTTGCCAGGTCCAAATCCCAGTGGCTGTAGTGGATGGCAGGCAGAGGTGATGAGTCACTGAGTGCCCTGGGGAGGTCATGGCACAGTGTTGGGTGCAGGCATCCTTGATCCTGAGGTTTTTCTTGGGGACCACCATCCCCTTTGGCAGTAGGTGAAGACACAGAAGCCCCAGCAACCTGAACATTGCCTGCTTTAAACATGCATCCCTGAGCAGCCACAGGGACATTGAGGCAAGCAGAACAATTCCTATGTCAAAGTGAAGGTGAGAGCAGCTGTCCTGCACCTGATCTTTAAATTCAGCCCATGCATGGAGAGAGGAAATGGTACTTTCAATCCTTGCATTTCTCTTTTCAGTACATAGATAATTGTGGTCACACCTGAAGGAAATCCCTGAGATTGCCTGTTCTAGATAGTTTCATAAAATAACTGGCTGGCTAGCAAAAAACAACTTTATTAGAGCCCCTGCTGAAAGAGGAGCACAGCAATAACTCAGTACTAATGAATCAGTGGAGAATCCATGGGGCATTTGAACAGTTTGATGGCAAAAAGTTCCAGCACAAGCTTACACTTTGTCAGAGACCTTACTTACTGGGCACTGGAGAATCTGAAAAAGGGGCTCAACTCCATGGGCAACCAAACCAAGGTATTCCTCCTCTTGCTTTCAAGGCCAAATAAGGCAATACTCGCTGTTGCTTCCTGGACATTGGATCCAGAGGGATGCTAAGGAATAACCACACTCGGCAATAGATCCCTAAGGCACTAAGGCAGGGGAGCTGCAGGCTGCATTACTTCTGGTGTCCTTTCCCTTCTGCCTGTGCTCCAAACGGCACCAGCAACATGCTAAATACAGGAATAGCCACAATTCCAATGAGTACCTAAGGCTGGTGGCTGTAGCAAGGAGCTCAGCTGCTGATAAGCCCAGCTTCAGCTGCTTCAGAGCAGCAAATCCTCTGGGTTGCTGGAGTGCTGGAGCAGGAGCTTGGTGCTGCCTGCACTCTGCTCTCTAGCTCCTTTCCCATCACTGATTGGCCATAAAGCCTCTGCTGCTCTTACTCATCTTCATCTGTCTTCAGATGGCTTCTTTAGTGCTCGCTGGGTCTTGCAAAACTCTGCTGTCACTGCTGCAAGGCTCAGCCATGTTAGCCACGTTTGTGAGGGCGCAACACTGACTGTTCAGAGCCAAAGTAATGTCGAAGGTGGATGGGAGCATCCAACAGAGGGGAAGATGCCCAGGCAAAGGCAATCTTTCAGCTGAGGATGGAGTCTGTGCACGGTGGGGAGAGAGGAGAGCAGCTGCATGAAGGTGTGCAAGTGGAAGCAGCCAAGGAGGTGATGTCCTCTTGGGATGAGATGTGGCACCTACCAGCACTTACCTTGTCTGCCACAAAACAAACACAGATGCCAGGAAACCCTCAGAGGGCTCTCATATTTAGTTTCTAGCAAGAGGAGAGCAGATTTCTTGCCCCACAGCACCTGCAGCTTAAAGCTGGACTTGTGACTAAGCTGAAACCCAAAGGATTTCCCACAGTATTGCCTTGCACTGCTGCCTAACTGCAGGGTAGAGCCATAGGGGCTCTAGTCCCTTTGGTCAGTAATTTTTCTAGCCAGAGACTCAAAAAAAAAAAATGTTTCCTGGGGCCAGGACAAAAAAATCTGCACTTTATGAAAGACACCAGCACCCAGACCAGAAGGGCTTGAGTCAGTGGGTCACAGCACAGACAGCCCCTGACCAAACAGCCTCAAAACCAGGAGGGGAATGAGGGCTGCTGGTGGTAGAGGCTCAGCAAATGGCGAGGCTCAGGAAAGCGTGCGGTGAATTATTGATGTACCTGGTTCCAGGCTCTGAATGAGCAGCATCAGGGGCTGGGCAGGAGGCTGACATTTTGCATCCTTCCCTGGGGAGAAGAGGTCTGTCCATGTTCTCTGGGAGGAGGAGGGCTCCCTCCTTGCAAAATTCAAGGCATTAATGAAAGACACAAGGAGATTCAGGGAGGAATGGGGAAAAACAAATATTCAGATGAAGAAGGAGAGGAAAAATAGATTGATTTGTCTTTGAAATAACATGCAAGGCCTCTGGAGACAGGCTGGCCAGCCACTGCACCGACCTTGCTTTGATTTGAGTCTGGATTATATGTTTTATGCAGTGAAAAGTCAGCTCGTTGGGAATGAATAACATCCCTGCTCAGACTGGAGTCTAAAACCCTCTTTATTAGCACTGTCTGGGGACAACACAAGTAAGGACACTCAAGGTTGTCACTAGGTGTGCTCTGCAGAGTCTGGTGACAGAGGGACTGGACAAACTGGGGTGCTGTGTGCCAGCTCTTCTGCAGGCTCAGCCTCTACCTGAGCAGACCTGGTGGCTGTGGGGAGACATGGGTGCCAGCAGAAACTCCCAGGGAATCAGGCTGCTGTCACACCAAAGACTGCAGGCTCTGTCATATGAAGAGCTTAATGTCCTGCTGGAATGGTGCCTGCTGGGAAGGCATACTCTGCCCTGGGCAGAAAGGTGCTTTGGGATGGCCCCTTGAGGTCCCTGTGTGCAGCCAAGGAGGGGTAGAGGTGGATGAAGCCCTTCTTGTCCCTACCCAGGTTCTGCTGCTACCATGGTGAGAAGAGGTGATGGGCAAAATGCTGTGCTTGCAAGTGCTCCCTGTTGCAACCTTATGGAGAGCAAAATGCTGTTTGGGATTAGAGAAAGATAAACATGATTCCTGGGAAAAATATAAACGTGTATCTGCTGCCTGAGGCCAGGCCTTGCCACCAGTTAGAACTGATTATCTTGAACAAGACCAGCAGCAGCAAGGAACACCTCAGCCTTCAAGGAAAACCTCTTCCTGACCTTCATCGATTAGCATGTGGCTTAGTCTCTAAAATGGAGATCTCTCATTGCAGTAGCTCTCCCTGCTCTGACTGCCTGCCTGAGATCTGATTCCTTCTCCCTGAGTCCTGTGAAGGATACTTTGGGCTTGAAGGTACCTTGTGGCATAGCAAAGGTGCATAATTATTTCCTGTTCCCTAATTGCATCGCCCTGTTATTCCAGGAAATGTACTCTCGCTCTCTCAGTGAGAGTAAATAGAGGATCTCTGCAACAATAGAGTAACTGGTAATGGTCTAGATGTGACTGAACTGCAGATAGAAAGAAACTGGTCTTAGATTCTCAAAGCACTGAGAATAACAGCAAGAAAACAGAGATCTGTGAGCTCTGCTCTTCCTTGGAGATTTGTCACTTAAAATTAGATAGGACAAAAGAAGGGGAATGTATTTCTGGGGAAAATCTTGGGACGGTGTCCCACTGGACACGGCAGAAAAGCAACCAGCCCCTGCTTGGCAGCAGCACCCTCCCCTTTGGCCCCATGCTCCCAGGAGTACTCCCATCACCCTCTCCTAAAGAAGAGGCTGGTGAGGAGTCAGTTTCCTAGATTTTGGGGTGTCCGCTCAGGCAATCTATGTTGAAAGTCCTTGCTTTAATGCAACACCACCGAAGAGACCAGCCGAACTCCCAGCAGAGCTGCCAGTGTTTCTTCATCTCTGCTCCCAAAGGCTGAGCGTGCCACAGAAGTGTTTTCCCGCACCCAAGGATGCCGCAGTGATGTGTGGGATGAGCATCTTTACTAAGGGCTTTAAAAGAAAAAGCAAACCTTGATGCTTACTGAAGGGTAAGGCACTGGTGTGACTCGAAGGTTATTTGTGGGTTAGGCTGCGCATTGAGACCAGGTACCAGCGGGTTTGCCGCAGGAGCGGTTCCCGGTTCCCGCGGATACGTCCGGGGTCGCGGTGCCATGCACAGCTCCTGACTCAGCACAAGCTTCCTGGGCTCGTCTGGCCTCGACAGTCTCTTGCCCTCCGGGGCCGTGGGGACCGGCAGGCTCGGGGCTTTCATGCGCCCAGCCCTCCGGGCCCGGGGACACAGACTCCCCCGTGTGTCGTTTCCCCCTCCCCAACCTCCGCCTGGGATCACAGCTAGGAGGGCACCGGGGCGGTCCTCTGGGGCGAGCCCCTCCTCGTCCCGTGGAGCCAGCCCCTCGGCATCCTGGCAGGTGCAGGTCGGAGCGCGGGGGTCTGGCGGGGGCGGGCAGGGGGCTAAGGAGCGTCCCGCCCCGGCGGGGGCCGGCTCCCGGCCGGCAGGACCACCCCCTTCAGTC